>SMLS01073823.1:0-81224 GCA_004785975.1 Popillia japonica
AGGTAGGTATGAGTGTTAAAATGTTACAGTGATGATATATGCTCTAGAACGTAAAATAAGTAATAAGAAATGAAAGAACATTAGTTTTGTGGCTAAATTATAAGCCTAATGCAGTTTCAGTGTTTTAGCGAATATCATAGGCCATAATATAGAAGTTAAATGTACTTACACATGTTGAAAAATGAACAATTGCATTCAAAATTCTGCCATTTGAAGCAAGCGACAAAATGAAAACGGAAATGGTGCGAAATAAGGGATTCAAACATATTACGAGCTTAGAATGTTATGGTGTTTACAAACTCTATTTTACCCACAAAATACAAAAAAAAACATGAAACCAACACTTCCCGTCAGTGAAACTGCTAGTAAAAGGGCTATTAATAGTAATAGTATGTTCTTAATTATATTTGTAGTAGCAATATTTGGGTTATTATCACGATCAAGGCATGCCATAGTAGAATTCAAGTGAAATATCTGGGGATCTTTGGGGAAACAGTACTGATTATGTTAATAAAGTTCAGTATTGCACCTAATGGAAACGTCTTTGGCAACTGTTAATTCAATGAAGATTTAAAAATTTAAAATATAAGAAATTCTTTTATATTGTTCGCTAGTCATAATAATAGGTTTTTTGTAGAAAATGATAATATATAGGTATTTGTACGCGTATATATTGGACATATTCCAACTTAAACAAGAATATGTTGCGTTTCGATCAAATATGGCAAATATTGCACCCTCCGCGAACATTTGCTTTTTCTTACATTTTATTCTCGTATAGTAAGTTTTGATTACTTCCTCTTGCTCCACTCAATTTACTCCAAGATCTCAGCTCCAATATGTAAACGGTTCCTTCAATTTACTCTAGCAAAAAAGAAGAAAACGCACGCACGAACATTTCCCTATCTCTATATTTCTATAGGTTCCTTTTATGAGTTTTTCTTTCGCTTAGTGTTTACAACGTTGTATAAGGCAAGTTCTCTTTTATCTACACACGAATCTTCCATTATCAAATATTCAATTTCAAACAGAATCGGGCATATTCAGTAGTAGCAGTTTCACATATGAAAGTTCTTTTTTCAAATTGGAAGTTTATCCTTTCATTTAGCGCACGCATCTATTATTAAACCGAACTTGATTGCATAGCTCTGTGAAAAGCAGCCATGTTACTACAGGGAAATAGAGATCTGAACAACATGTGAAATATAGATAGATGTCAGATTTTTTTGTGTAATGCCATCTTGCATGTGTAAGCTGTTCTAATAACTTCCAGCAATATATCGGAAGCTTAATATTCAATGTTAAGCATAATCGTAATATAAAAGATTATTAATGGATAAGCACACATTAAATTTAGAGGTACCTACTCTAAGTAATTTTTAATAACACTCGAGCTAGCAACAATAATGAATGGTTTGTCATATTATACATGTTATATACTTTATTTAAGGGTATTCTTATACAATATTACGTATAATCACAATTCCATTGTAATCTTCCAGTGATAAGATTCTACTTATTAGGTATATGGCAAAATCATGAGGTATAACTTAATTAACATATCTTCTCGTTTGGATCAACTATGATATAGATTCCTTGACATTTCAATATTTTCAGATTTATCCCAATGTAATGTAAACCACTTTCATTGATAAGATTAGATTCTGTAGTACTTGCATGGAAGATTAAATTCTGTAGTACTTGCTCTTAAATTAGATAAGTTCTTCCAATTCGGCATGCTTCAAATTAATTGTCCCTGTACTACCTAGATGAATGATTTCTGCACACCTTGAACTTTGATATCAAGTTGCCTCTGCATTGCTTTAGATACGAAGAAGTGGAAAAGACTGGAGTCGGAAAATCTCAAAATTGGGTTCTGGGTTGTACATTGCAAAATGTCTTAGCCGTTGGCTAAGCTTTGATATTAAAGGCGTGAGGATCGTTTTTATAAAGTGAAGTATATATTTCTGACTATTTCTTCTCAATGACAGAAGATGGTGCGGGCGGATAGAAATCGCATTGACCCCTTTCAAGTTCTTACTTGCCATGGTTACTACAGAGCATACGATAGACGACACGGAAAAGAAAGCCTAGAATAATTGTATATGTCATCAGGTTTAGGATACCACTAAGTACACTGCTCGTTATATGTGCATATGTAGTAAGTGATAATGACACAAGAACCATTAGAAAAAGTGGGACGAATTGTACAAAAACACAGACTATTGTATCGTCTACTCTGGCTCTCAGTAACTGGTGATGGACATGGGACATTAGAATACATTGCTGAGAGAAAATAGTCTTGCAATCAGAGTATATCTCGTAAACAAGACTCCATATAACAAGAAGGACAATTTAAGTACGTCAGTGATCACACTTTATCACAAGGTAACGGTAACTCAGCATGCCAATCAACCTATAAACATTGTTATGGTTGACAAATCGAGTTACTGTGACTTTCAGATATTCTTAACTCGCTTTCACACCTAAAGAACCCTCTTACATAAATTGCAACATCGAGTAAATAAGTAACTTCTTCTTTTTGTTTATTTTTGTACTTTATTTTAGATGGTTTTGTATTTGTATGCATATACAGTGCTTTGAATAATTATAGATTCTTAGGTGTATTGTCTTTCCTTTATAGCACATAATTAATAGCCTATTCATTGTTGCTTCATTGTATGCAGTTTGAATTTCGGATACACAAAGAATCATTGGTTTTGATCAGTCTGTTTCATTTGTACTATAACAACATAATTTGTTGTCTATTATACTCTGTGGAAATGAATTATCAGTTCGAGAATGTATAGTCGACATAAAAGATTGGAGAATGATACAAAGAGTGTTGAAAACTACGCAAAAAGACGCCGATCAGGATAACCATCCAGATTCTCTGATAAAACCCAGCGGGTAGTTAGAGTAGAGAAATTTCGTCAACAAGAGATTCCTATTCGCAATTTGTTAGAAGAGTGAATCTAATGTGTGATCCTAGTCTAGTAAGAGATGGATTACAACATTACAAAACGTCATATTAAAGATACGGCCAATTTTGCAAAAACAGGAAGTTCGTTTTGGAGAATTGTTTGACCACGTAATTTTAAGTGATATAAAACTCGGATGCCCACATCATAAAATAATTTGGATCGTAATCATTTAAAACCAGTAACGTTTCCAACAGAATCATATTTTCAATCATTTATGTTAATATGTCATTGCGAAAAATAATAGGATTAACATATTAGGAGATGCAATTCAGTAAAAATCTTTGTAATACTTATTAAACAATAGCTACAACCTTATTGATATGCTAGACAATAATTTCCTCTTAATGGGAATATGAAAATTTTCAGTAGCCATACTTAAAACAACGTCATCATCTACGCATCTGCAATTTTTATCATAATATAACAATATACAATGAAAATGTGAAATGGCTATGAAAAACGAAAAACTGGAATACGATACGGTAGCTGCTATTAAATGAAAATTTAATGCGAATGACATAATTTATAGATCATAGAAGTGGTGGTTCCAGTGCTCTAATTTATGCAAGTTTTTAAAATATTGAAGAAATTCCATTGCAGTGTTATTCGAAATTTACAACAACATCATAATGTAACCCTGGTAGTAAACATAAAATACATATTTGTAGAAACTTTAAATACATTTGTTTTTCTGTATAGGCCTTTTGTTTTAAGTGAACAATATAAACTTTCAAGACCTTAATTCTATGTACACGATATTGTATTATACTCATATGTGCGAGGAATTGTAAACATATTTCTTGACCTTCGTCTAACTTCTGCATTCTATTAGATGTACATAAGCTTGATATGAATCTATAGCAGTCAAGTTTATGGTGACATACTTTACATTTTTACGCACGAAGGTGCTTCAATATATAGAAATTAAAACGGCAGTATCCACAGAATTTCCAAAAACAATTTAACCGAAAATTGTAAGCAGTGTGTTTGAACTAATTATTATAAAAAACATAAAAAAAGTCGACTAACATGTTTCTGCAAATGTCATAGCTTATTGTCTCTCTTAGGTAATTGATCATAAAATCATCACTCAGATTTCGCTAACTTGGGATTTACTATTCAATACTAACAAAACAGACTAGAAGCAGAGCAAGCGTTTAGAAGTGGAATGAATAATGATAAGAAGCATAGATATCTACTGTAGAGTATACTATATCGGAAAAGTAGGCAAAATAGACACAAAAAGAGATTCTAAGCAGTGGAACGGGATGTAACGTACTGGTGGTTTGAAATAAAATGCCGCAAGGAGGAGAAGTATTACTTTGATGTATTCTCGAGGGTTCTGCATTACAGCCTATTTCGTCACTGTTTGGTCATGAAAACTTAAATTTGATGCTAAATATATTGAATTAATAATTTAGAATGTTGCAGTTACCTCTTCTTTGTTATCAAAGACACATTGATTTTTCCTCTTGTATTCATCGGTAATGGTAGTTTCAAATCCTTTAAAGATACTGTGAGATTGTCAATTTCTTGCCCGTATATAGTGGCAAATAAGAGGAAAGGAACTACAACACGAACGCCAATGTTACAAAATATCAAGAAAATTAATTCAGTGTATCAAATTTGTATGTAGGTAACTTTACTCATTAAAATGGTAAGAAGTATAGATACATTTTTCCGGAAGACAATTTCTTTACTACGACAATCATTTTGAATCTCACTTTATATTCCGTAGTGACCATACCGTGTCTTACAAGAAAAATTAACTACAACTACAGCTACAACGTATCTGACATATAAGGCGAAGGAAAGCCACTCAAGGAAACGATTCTCGCTAGACAATTGAAATCATATATTTCCTGCTATTCCTTCTATTCTCTACGCCACAGTTTTTGCTGACAGATTGGTAGCTGTAAATAAACTAACATGTTGAGGACACATTTCGTTGGACACTGCAATTGTGCAATCTGTACATTAATTAGTGTATGGTCTGTGATGTTTTGCAATTACATAAGACTTTTGACAATGTTTAGTATCATAATTGCATTTAATGTTATATTCTTTGCGAACATTATGCAAGACTGAGAGTCCTGTTGATTTTTGGTGTAGTGAACTCATTGTCAATTATTGTTTTCCTTTCCATATCTGTAAATACAAACACAATTCAACATACACGACCATAATCTAGAGAATGAACACGTCTGCACATGCTTCACTTAATATTGATATCTAAACTAAACTCCAGCGGTGGTCCACCCATTTATAACTGTTACCATGCGAAATAGATAATTCGCAATCGTTTTAGATTCTTTTGGGGCATCTACATGCACATGAGAACAGTTGATCATTTTACCGATCCCACTACTCACTTTGATCAGGCTGATCAGTATAGGAGTTATCAACAGTATTTTTAAATAGTAAATTAGTATTGTAAAACTGCAGTAAGGGATTGATGATATAGCGTCAAAGCAAATAATAAAATGATTGCTAACTGTCACTGGGAATTATAATGCGGGTGATTCAAACATGCAACTGCAAGTGTGGTAGGTTAAAGGGGTCTTGTCCCTCAAAAGCCGTCAATCAAATCATTAAGTACTTTTGTCTTATAACTATGCGTTATATTCTATCTCTTGGTTAACATTATACTAAAACTTTGAATGTTTAACAAACCTTCATTTTTAAATATTTCTCCCATTTATTTGAAACAATAAATTTTCAGTTCTTGGCTAAATCAATTGTATATTTTCATTTGTTAAGCGAAAAAACACTGTATTTAGATTATATTAAAAACTATACAAATATATTACTGAGGCAATAGAAATTTTATCAGTATCGTTATACTTTCGAATATGCAGTTCAAGTTATCTAGAATTCGGGAAGAAAGATAAAGATGATGGTATAAGATTATTCCACTCTCAGGAAACTTGCGGCCTTTCTCACCTCACTAATATAACGTAATATTGCGGTAATAGATATTGATATGCCCTGCAGAGTGGCTATTAAGAGATTCATAGAGAACATGACTTTCCCCGAGAGAACTGTTAAAGGACCTCCTCAAGGTGATAAATTTCGATCTAACGTTGAATTTACATTGCAGAACTGTTTGAAGTTGCGAGATAGCTACTTTAGAAAAGAATTCAAACTTGTCAAATTATATCGAAAGGTCAATGTTGTGCAATGTATAAAATTTCCATTAGTTTTATTTCATTATATTAACTTAATTTTATAGCAAATAACTCTCAGTTGATATAATTTAGATAGTAACAGAAACGTTATCAATATAATCTAAAATATACTGTCGTAATAGTGCATTTAGTCTGAGTTGCTGCAAAGGAATTCTTGCTTTCTGTAAGCGGACATTTCCTACTAGATGTTATACAGTAATATTACCTATTACTTGCAGTACTTCTACATACTGTATCACGATACAACTAAAAAAAGATTTATCGTGTGTGTCTTAACTCAATTTTGTCTTTCTGTCTTTTATTTCTCCTTTATATATTCCAGTGTAGCTTTCACTCTGTAAATGCAATATACTTTTGTTTCAAAGCAAAACTAACACATTCTTTATTAAACATTGTGTCCAGTTTTCTAAGAGGAACATCAAGCTTTCAATAAGCATCTTTAATCAAGAATTCCCTTTGCTAGTTGAACAGCTAAACAGCAATTTCTGAAGAAATTCTAAGTTATGTTGTCAAAAAATGTGTACAGACATGTACATATACGCACACGCATTAATAAAGCTTAAATAAATCCAATTAATTATATATACCCATATTAAAGATAAACAGTTGCAAAAATAGAAGAAGCGAATTCAGCGTATTTGTTTTACTGTGAAAAACTTCTACAAATGCTGTGGTAAAGAGCAAAGGATAATTTATGTGTGATGTAATAAAGAACCAGAAAACATTCATGTATATATACAGGGCGTCTCAGCGAAAAGTTTATGGGGTTCTGGATTATATATAAGTGATTGTATTCTCTTGTATTGCTATTTAGAACATTCTCCTTTGTTGTGAAGGTACCAATATTTAAAGACCTGTAAACGTTTCACTACGTTCTGGTGACACAGTGTTAGTATTTGGCGGTCTTAAAATGTGATACCTCTAGCATTTCTGTTTTTTGCTTAACCGAACAGTAATACATGCCTACTTATTAAAGAAAAAGTATTTAAACTAATCTGAATTTCTTCACGTCTAACATCGATAAATGAGGAAAACTGCTGAAAATGGGTATAAGGAGTGTTACTGCAAATCATATGTCATCTCCAGTAAATTTCAACCGATTTTCTTTGTGAATGCGTGTTAACTCTGGTTTTTTCAATCTTTTCGTGAATTTTATGGTAGGGCTTTGATGTAAAATTTTTTGGACTTGTCCAGTAGTAACAGGAAGCAGCAATTTGTTTTTAATTTGGCGAGCAAGCAATTTGTTAGGTACTTCGAGTTTCTGCATAAACTTGATTTCTTTGACGTGGTAAATTTTCTGAACCGCCTTTGCCTCCTTGGTAGCATATAAAGCGGCCAATCTTACGAAGTTATCAATTACTGCACCAAACCTTGTTATGTTTTTCGCAATTTGCCTATTGAATATGCCGCTTTCATTAAAACCACTGATTGTAGCTTTTTCTATTTCTATCAAGCGACCTTCACGTGCCATTGTTAACATCAGTACCTAAATTTACAAAAATAATAAGTAATAAATGTTTAGACGTCGCTTACACATTTAATTTTCAAGTTCTACTAACGAAAATATACCGCGTCTTTAAATTGATTTCATGGTGCTAAGGCAATATACTTGCATTTACAGTGATAAGTTAGAAGTAACTACTAATTCATGCGTGTCAAGACACGTTACATACTCAATTCCATTTATATGTTCATGCATATGTATGTAGCGCATGTGCAATAGTAAGCATTGAAGAAAATACAAATACAATGTCTCGTACCTTGAGCTCTTGTATTGGCGTTTGGTGTTGAGTTATTTACATTTAATCCCAAAAGAAACATACGTCCTTTTGCTGTTCTTATAAAAGGTGAAATATATCCTGTATAATATTAAATACATTTTCTTAGTAGTATTGCGCCTGAACTATTGTCATAAAAGTTAGGAAAAAATATAATTTCCTTTATAATATATAATATACATTGTGAAGGATATACATTATAAAGGATGCAGAATTATAAAATTGGAATGTTTCATCTAGATTTTGAATTAAATTCGTAAAGCTTTGCAATAATCAAGCGCTGTAATTTATTCTTGTTTGTGTGACGCTTTTAATTGACTGATGACTTGGTTTATTTATAGTATACGACGCTACACTAGA
Source organism: Popillia japonica (assembly GCA_004785975.1). Classification (NCBI taxonomy): domain Eukaryota; kingdom Metazoa; phylum Arthropoda; class Insecta; order Coleoptera; family Scarabaeidae; genus Popillia; species Popillia japonica. Next base: position 8,311 of record SMLS01073823.1, read on the forward strand.
TCGCCTTTGTAATCCTGCTCGGTTTATAGCAAGAAAGCAAAACGTCGCTCAGAGTAATCATGGCGAAGCGATTTAACAAAGCAAACTCAATTCATTCTTAACCAAAGTAAAGCTATTTAACTGCAAAAAGAATCATTTAGTAATTTGCCGGCTCGCGTAAATGAATGTTGCTTGTTTTTGGTAATCTGACCGCTTACTTCGGTCCATATCTACACTTAAGGAAAAAAGTGTTCGTACGTACCTACATCAAGCTCTCCCTATATGATTTTGAAATATCTTTTTGTTAAATACAATTTTATAAGATCATTGTATTGTAACATATGTAGTAAATGAAATCCAGTGTCAGATCATATACTTAAAACGCTACAAATCCTACTAAAAAAATTAAATTTAAACCGCCCTACAAAATTGCGAGGAAAAAAGTATTTGTACGGTATGAAACAGGAAAATCTCCGAATCCTGGCGGTAAATCCTGACTGGATGGATGCAGGCATGTTTCAGTAGTAATGAGCAAAAATCTTCAAGGCAAAATGTGGTAATTATTGGAAAAACTTACAAAGCTGTTGACTATATTTGTAAAGAAATTCAGAAATACCCAAAGTGTCAAAAATAAAAGACATTCTGGTAGATCAAGCGCACTGAACCAACGAGACGAAATATTTGTATAACGAAAATCCTTTTCAAACTTCTCGAAATTCGAGTAATATGCCGATATGATATGAATCAAATGTTCAGATAGACATATTTGTCAATTATCTGGCCAATAAAAACGAGATTACCTACTCCAAATGCATCATACAACCCCAAACCATTGCGTCTCTGCCACGGTGTTTTACAGAGGTTTCAATTGTTTTTTCTGCAACGCAGTGATCTGATACCCATAGATTGAGTTTTCTTTCATCGGGGACAACAACACGTTTCCTGCGATTTATGGACTTATTAACATACATTAGCGCATATTCGTGTTTCTCCTCTCTATTTACAGCGCTAATAAATAGCTTTCTTCATGCTATTCGTGTTCGCAAACCTGCTTGATGTAATTTATTTCTTATTGATTTTGATACACACATTTTCCAGTTCTCTATTGAAGCATATTACTCGAATTTCGAGAAGTTTGAAAAGAATTTTCGTTAATCTTCTGTGATATCAATCTTTCTTCTCCTTGATGTAGTAAGCGTAGTCCACCAGAATTGATTTTATTTTCGACACTTTGGGTACTTCTGAATTTCTGTACAATATAGTGAACAGTTGTGCAACTTGTTCCAATAATTGCCACAATTTGCCTTAAAGTTTTTTGTCGATTATACAGCTTTATTGTGATATTACGCTCTTCGCTCGTTGTTTCCTTTTTCTTGTTACCCATACTTTTAGAGTTTGTATTATGACCGTACAATAGTAACCCACAGATACTACTGAAACATGGCATCCTGCATCCATCCAGTCAGGATTTACCGCCAGGATTCGGAGATTTTCCTGTTTCATACCGTACAAATACTTTTTTCCTCGCAATTTTGTAGGGCGGTTTAAATTTAATTTTTTTAGTAGGATTTGTAGCGTTTTAAGTATATGATCTGACACTGGATTTCATTTACTACATATTACAACAAAAAGATATTTTAAAATCATATCTGGAGAGCTTGATGTACGAATACTTTTGTCCTTAACTGTATGTATATAGAAGTTTTGTTAGCGCTATCAACAATTCCAAAATATTAAGCTCGTCGTACACAATACTTTATTGTGTAATCGTCACTAACTAATAAAATATTTTAATTATGATAGACATATAACTAGAACTGCTGATTGCATAGTAAATACTCTAGTAGCTAGTTTTTGTATTATTATGGCAGTTTCATAGAAGTACGATACTCTCGTATACGTTAGATTTATCTAACGTATACGTTCAAATAGTAAAACAGATAATACCTCGTCAATCGCACTATAAGTAAGTATGCATGCATTTGCGATCTATCCCATCTGGTACATCCATTTTAACAAAACAATTCCAGGGCATCCCGTTAGAGGATCGATAGTTTCACGTATTTGTGTACATATATATAGGAAGACAATCGAGTGATCTAAGCGTAATAGGTAAACAAGACCGCCGGAAGCGAAGTTCAATCAAATCAGTAGATTTTCAAGAAAAACAAACACAAATTTACAATCTTTTCTACTGAAACCGTTGTCACGTTCTGTTTGTTTCGCTTTTATTTAAAATACGAACAACTCCGAACGCATTGATGAGGCACAGGCTTTGTTTCAAAATAAAAAGTTTTCTTGTAAACTTTAAATTATTAATGAGTTGAAAAAGCTGACGTTCCTCTCTTACGTATACAGGTTGTAACATAATTTAAAACTTCTCGAGTGTGTTGCGGAAAATTTATGCAGATTCTGCTCTTGTAACGTTTATCATAAAAAGATGAGCTTTTGGATAGGAATACGGTTCGCTTAATATATTATGTAAATAGTTAGATAAATCAACAAATTCGAGAACATGATTTGTTTTTACATTATGTATGCTGCTTTGAAATAATTGTACTTCTTTTCCTGTTATCTATTAAAACTTATAGTTTGACATATGTATTATGTATGCTCAGTATAGAAATATGTATTTCAATAAATCAATGTTCGACCTGTACAATAAGTACACATCTACACATGCACAATACATTGTTTAGATTCCCTACATATCCCCGTCCATTAACATGTAATTACCACAAATTATTTTAAAGTAATTTAATACCATGCAACGAGTAAAATGGTTGTATCTTCATGATAATTAGTTTGAAAGTCAACATGACGTCAGTAATTTACCTGCTCCGTTATATTACTTTTAGTTGCTTTTAACATATAGGAGTAGTAGTACAAGTTCTCACATAAAACTATAGTCAAACTGCAAAATATGTAACATTTGTAAAATTTGAGGTTAGTACATTATCGCATAGAAGTATTTTATGTAAAATTAATGATTGAAGTGATGTAGCATCTGCACATAACAAATGTATAGCAATATAGTTCACCATAGATGTTTCAAGATACAGTTCATAAAACAGGATACATAGGCAGAAGAGCTTTGTATTATACTAAAATCCATTAATGATTTAGTGTTAAATGATATCGAGGGCTTCCACCGCCCGACTCTCTATTATAAGGGTTTCGTATTGTTGACCGTGTCATGGTTTGTAATATAGACAGTACAAATAAACGCACAAAAATGTACAATACAGAACTCCATGTTTCGCGAATAATGTAGCTTCTGCAGAAGCAAAGAGTGTCTAAAGGCGTTCGAAGGCACGGTTACTCGACGTGTAAACGTGCTAGAGGCGATAACCTTGTGGTGGGACTATCACAACTACACTGATGAGCAAAACTGAACACACATACCCGTATTTTGAGAAACCGTTGAAATTACAGAAAAGTTGTTGGCTGTTTTGCGTAAATTATTATATTTTCACGAAAATAAAATAACATATTATTCTCAAATAGCCTAAAAGTAAAAATATTTCCTAACATAGGTTGTATAAATTCTAGTGCCGTACTTAGTTTTGCACCTGCACTTATATCACTTAAGTACACAGAATAAGTTAATAATGACTCCAGAGGCCTTTCGCCGCTATAACTTTTTTTATTCTTCGTGGCATCGATTCTACTAGTGGATTGCAATAGTTTGTGTGCATTTGATGGTGGTGAATGGTATTCCACGTGTAGACGTCTTTTAAATGAGCCTACAGGTTCTCAATAGAATTGAGGTCCGGGCTCTGGACAGGCCAATCCAGTAATTGGAACTGTTGAGATGTTAGCCAATTTTGAACAGATTTGGCGGTGTGCTTAGGGTCTCGATCTTGCTGAAAAATTACTTCGTTTTCTGGTATAGGCATGTTTTCTACTGTTTCAAGTAAATTCTCTTCCAAAATATGTTTGTATATGTACTGATTCATAATTCCGTCAATTTTATGTACACTACCCACACCATACCATGTCATACACCCCCATATCATTAGTGAGCCACCACCATGTTTGACAACCATTTTAACATGCTTTCGTTGGAGAGATGTGCCGTTCTTTTTCCAACACCAAGTGCGACCATCAGAACCATATCTATTTATTTTGGTTTCATCAGACCATATAACTCGTCGCTATTGCTCAATCGACCAGCTTTCATATTTTTTCTGCAAATAATAAACGTGCTTTAATATTTTTATCAGATAGCAACGGTTTACGTTTCTTTTCTAGTGATCTATAATTTGTAGCCTTTAATGTTCTCATTTCTGTCCATTTGCTAATTCTTTTTCCTGTGTCCTAATTTACGAGATTTGCTGCCATAGATGCAGTGGAAGCCTCCCCTGTTTCTATGTATCGCACTAAATGTCGACATTCGCGAAGGGATAGTAATTTTGGCCGTCCCCCTTTAGATGCAGGCACTTCTGAACAAAACTTTTTTCGTAATTTTTGTACAAAACTTTGACTAACATTACATTCTTCTGCAACTTCTCTTTTGATAAATTTGATTTTAGTGAAAATATTATCGTTTTTCTGGTTTTGTTGTCACTTTTCTACATTTTTTTTATATCTCCTGGTTACAACACTTTTAGTCAAGCAAACGGAATGAAATGAAGCTAAATACTGAAGTTTTGTGCTCGGCGTAAACTACCACATTGTGCAGATTAGATAAGATGGTTATTGCCCTAATTGTATTCAAGCGTTTATTCTTAATAACAAGTGGTGCAAAACTGAATACAAAGTGGTGTGACGTTATCACAGTAGAAACAAGCATGGCAAGCATGATGTATAGCACAAATAAGCGGAAAAAGATGTTTTTAATGCTAGTAATATTATTTATATATCACTCCTAACCATCATTATAATTACGGAAAAAGTGAAAATGTTATCTACTGTGTTCAGTTTTGCTCATCAGTGTAAGTGGTACCACATATGCCGCATGCGAGTCTCCAAGATATTTAATGCGACGCTAAAAAAAAATATAAAAAAAAATAAACAAACTCCGATCACTCTTCTTAAAAAACTATCCAGGCTCTATTAGCCAGTAAATTAGCTTCAATCGTACTATGAGTTGTAAATCAAATGTACTACTGCAGATGACTTAGAGCATTCACAGGATTGTTCAAAACTAGAAGTGTTATTTCGAAAGTGATGAACTTCTGAGTTAAGATATTTTTCAATATATTCACAATTATCTATTCCAAACTATTTAAAATTTGCTATTTAATTTTTGGTTAAATTCTCATTAATCACAATTATTTTTTGTGATAAATTAAAGCCAATATAACGACATCATCTACAGTTGTTGATATGTATACAAGACCTACGGGTTAGTAACAAGCGTAGGTGAAAATTCATGTCTGCTTGATACATATTTCCAACGTAGCATTTAATCGACTAAAAAGCAATTTCATGCGATGATGCTTAATATATTTTAAGCGCGGCGCAATTAATATCCCGCATTCTGCACTTTTCATTAAATTTTAACTGTGTTGATATTAGCTTTTATAACGTAGGTATACTTTAATTAATACTAGCACGTGTACTATACGAAATACTACAATTTTACTACAAAATTTAGCGGTGTAGAATTTATACAAGTACTAATATAATATATTATGTGTTCTTAGTAGAATATCAAGGCAACGTTGCTTATATATCGGTTGCAAAATTTTATGTCCTGTATTCTGCATACGTAGTCATAATATTGCTATTAGCTAATCATACAAGTTTATGTTTCAGTACATGTTCAGACGTACTCAACTTTAACAAAACTGCTATCTTTGCTATCCCAATATTTAAAATATGAATGGAATAATAAGCTTTTATACAGGGTGGCACATTAGTTCATGGAAGCTCTAATATCCGACATTATAAACGTCATTAAAAATATATTAAGCTTCATATCCTAAAATGAGTTGCACACATACAGGATGTTTAACGCCGTGCCAAACCAAACTTACAATTTTTTAATTGGAAGGCTACCTATACATTTTTTTGCATTTTTTAAATCTGCTTACTTTTGCAACCCCTCTCATATACGGTTTGCCAAATATTTAAAAAGTTCTGACCATTTTTACGGCTTAATTAAGGTGTAGTAAGAGAGTTAGTTTCAATGTAAAAATTAATATACCTTTTTTGCTGTGTCGAGCATTTAACAAAAAAAATATTTCTTATAAGTACACAAGATGAGTCAATTAATTAGTTAATGTTCTCGTTATATTTAAATTGAACACCCTGCATTTTTCATGATGTTTCGATAAATATTTATCATCTCTTGTATTCTTGTTAACTTTTCCCTATACTTCTCCCTACACTCAAGTCTTTGGGTTTAATTTAAAATAAAAAAAATGTTTTTTTATTTAATTTTATGAATCAACAAGTTACTCGTTCTGCATTATCGATAAAACGATATACATAGTATACTTAACAAAATTTTCAAACTGTTGACCCATAACGTCAATACAGTGTTGCAGTCGTAGTTCAAACGATCGACTAACATTCTTCCCGTGTTGTTACCGCTACTTACTAACACCCGCTTTTTATGTAGTTCCACAAAAGAAAAATAATTTTTTTCAAGTTTAGGAATTGAGCTGTTCATACGACTGGTCCTGCTCTGCCAACCACCTGTTGAAAAATTTTATATTAAAGTAGTTATAGATTGCAGTGTTGTGTGGCGGAGACCCATCGTGTAAAACCTACATTCTTTGACGTACATATGTTCAGAGGTACATTCACTAAATATGGCGGTAAACTGTTCTAAAAAAGAATAAATTTGATCATTTACTCGTCCATCAGCAAAATGTGGTTCAACAACCTAATTATCAACTATGCCATGGCAAACGTTCAATAACCACGCAGTTTAGTTAGTTCTTGTGTGATATGGGATATGGGGCAATATGGGAGGGATATGTAGATAGATAGAATAATGTTAATAGCAGCGTTTATTCGCCCTTCCATTTTTCTGAAATGTTGCTTCATCTCCAAAAAGCAGACATTCCACAAAATCTACCCGATCATGCGTTTGTTGTTAATCCCATTCGCAAAACGTAACTGTACATAGATAATCTTCGTCCAGCAACTCCTAGTGTAACTAAATGTGGTATGGACGGAATTTGTTTCTTTTTGACATTCTTTGAATGGACTTTTGACGAAATATCACGAAAAAAAACTACTATATAGGATCTTCTACAACACAGGCGATCACATGAAGTTCATTTTCTTCGGTAGTGCCATTTTTTTCCTTTCGTTTTTTTTCATAATTTACTATGGTGATTTAACCTGGTCAGCGAACGCCACAGATATTGGTCAGCTTGTGCTTGTAGTAGCAGGTACAAACCTAGTAAAAGAAATATTTAACAAGGGTTTATGCGATAATAACGCATTTTTCTTTTAATTCGAAATATCTTTTACATCCAAAGAGTTAGGTATAGAGAACGGTTAACAAGAATGAAAGAGCTGATGTTCCATTTAAATTTAACGAGAAAAAGGACCCAAGTTTTAACTCACCTTGTATACAAGAAATATTATTTGTCAAATTGCCGACACAGCAAAAATAGACATACCCAAATCAGGTAATGGGTCGAACATGGTCTTAAAAATAGTCATAACTTTTAAATATTCGAAATCCTCGAACTAGTTTTAAGATATGGAGCTTAAAAACACCTACACCTTTTCTGAATACATATTTTAATAACTTCTATAATGTCACCATCCTCTATCTTCTATCAACTTACGCAAAATTAATTTCTTGGGAACCAAGAAATCAAAGCAGGAACTTTAGGTTCTTTAAGAAGCAATAACTTCCCTTTATCTACTTATAACATTGATAAGAAAGTCTATAAAATCTTATCAATCTTATGTTTTTGATTTCCCTAAGAGGAACAAAAACTATCTTGGGCTAGCCATCCAAACCTAAAGTGACAAGAAAACTAAATTTCTAAACTTTTTTAGTTATTTTTAGTTTTACCGTGCAGTCACATTAGTTATTTCGTTAGAATGAATTCTCATTGCAATGATGATTTAAGTACTAAAACGTTAAAAAGCATATTGACATTATTATATCAGACAATTTATGTATTAAAAAGTTAAAACTTAATAAAATTGATTAAAATTTCAACATGAAAGCTTCATGGATGCGACGTGCGCGACATTTCATGACGTCCCGTATAAGTTTTAATGAGAATTATTAAAGTTTAACTTTATAATATATACATTTTACTTGGTAATGCAATAATACTTAGAAATAGAAATTGAGTTTTCTTGACGTTCCCAGTGCGATTTCCTTTTTCATTTAAATTGTTTGACATACTGTCCCTTGGGTTGAACTTCCACATAAAAAGATCCAGTCAGGAAATGTGTGGAAGTTTGTCGTATGTTGCAAGTGGTATTAAAACGTATAACAATGACATTTTTAACAACTATTTTTTTATCATGCAGAAGCTTCAATCTTCACATGAAAATATCAAATTTCACCGGAATTGTTATATAGTTGGTAATTCTGTAACATGACATTTATTTTATAGATGCTTTATATAGATAACTTCATTCTATATCGTTTTTATACACAATATACTACATACTGGAATTGTTCAAGACATGATTACTTGTCTTTGCAAAAATACTTTAAGAAGCACATCACATCACTAAGCGAAAAGTATAATAACCATTATCAACCATAATTTGCATTATTTTTTATTTCGTTGTGTTTTCCTTGGTTATTTATTTAAAGCGTATGCAAATAGAATTGCTCTACGAGAATGAAAAATACCTTTGCCCGTTTAGCTAAAGTACCCAAAATAACGTCATTATAACGCTTATTGAACGTTACATGGGATCGTTCTCATTTAAGACTTCGAGAAGCTACGCTCTTAATTACAGACTACTTTTTTCTGCTAAATCTGTTATTCAGAAGATTTTTTCGCGCAAAATTTAACGAAGCGGGGGTATTGTATTTGGTTTGGGACGCTTTTCTTTATAAAGAGATGGTATATAATTCTCATTAACGAACATACTTTAATAACTTCTAGTACTTCCGCTGTCCGTAAAAGTGTTTGCGTATTTTCACCTAAAAGCCTTGCGCTGATTTATTTAAGGCAATAAGATATTATGAAAATGCTTCTATGTAGGTCTATAGCAACACTAACAGACATATTTATATTTTCACATAACGGGATAGAAAATTTTAATTGGCAAACAAATATTGCATAGAGAGATTTCTTTATAGTTGGCTGCTGTTTACTTGAGAGAACGTTGGTCCTGGATTTATGTAGTATTTAGTGGAACTTATCTAAACATGCTCAGTGACATTAGAAGTGTTACACCCAGAAGGAATCATTTGTGTAACTTAGTTTTACATCAGAAATGAATTAGTATATATAGGAAAATAAGATCAGAAATGAAACGATAACATTTTACAAGAAATTTTATTAACATGTAACACGAAAAAAAAATTAATGTGTTTGGTGACCCTATAGCTGAGTACACTTCTGTACACATCTAGGTATCGATGGTAGATACGATGGAGCGGGGCAAACTGCCGCTACGAAAGATGGTAGGACAAGTGGAGAAATGACAGATATGCTGCGTGGACAAGAAGGCTAATTCCAGAAGTCCGAAAATGGGTTGAAAGACTGTGTAATGAAACAGACTACTTCCTTACCCAAGCTCTGTCGGGCCACGGCTGCTTCCCTAAACATCTGCATGATAGGAAAAGAGCCAATTCCGACCAGTGTGATTACTGTGGAGCCACGGATGATGTGGAATAGACACTCTTTATATCTCCCAGGTGAGAGTACGCACGAGAAGTATATACCTGGGAATCGGGAGAAGGTTTCAATGAGACAACGATGATACGAAACCTAATGGCATCAGAAGAGCAGTGGTACCTGGCGTGTAGAACAATACGATCGATCATACAGACCAAAGAACAAGAACAAAGACAGAAGGGACGGCACCACACTGATGAAATGTGAGAGCGAGTTCCGGTGGGGAGAAGGGATAATGCCGAAGTGGGGCGAGGTTTTTAGTCAGTAAACATCAGTCACAAGCGATGATGTGGTAGTCTTCTGCAAGATTTTCCTCTCCTCTATTAATAAAAAAAAGGTATAGATAAAATGAGATGGTCGATATCTGCTTGTGGCACCTCCACCAAGCAACCTAAACTGCACCAAAAGTTGTGGAGGATGGTGCAAAGTGGACAGTCCCATGATATCCCACACATGTTCGATGGGGTTGAAATCCCGAACGCAAGGTGGCCACGGCAAAACATTAACGCCTTCTTCTTGGAGAAATATAGTCTTTCTCCAAGAAGAAGGCGTTAATATTCGGCGAGCAATATGGAGATGTGCATTGTCTTGCTGAAAAACGATGTATGGACGTCTATCTGGATAAGGTAGTAAAATGGTTTGTAGAACATCATCAACATAACGCGCAGCTATTATACTGTCTCAAATAAACAGAGCTACCTGATCTGCTACCATATGCAATACTCCCCAAACCATTACTTCAATAGTCCTGAGTATATGTCTCTCAACAGTAGATCGAATATCACACCGCTCTCCACGCCGTCGTCGTACCCTTCTCGATTATCGTGCACATCTAGACAGAATCGCGAATCGTAGCTGAACACAACATTATGCCATTCTGCTTCCCAATGCTGCCGTTTTGTGACCAGTTCAAGCGTTGGCGACAGTCGGCCGCAGTCAAAGGAAGCACTAATCGTGGACGGTATGAAAAAAGCTAAAGGCTCGAATACGGCGATATGGTGTAGGCATAGTAAGAGGTTTACCTTCTTCTTCAAACTATTGGTTAGCGATTTAGGCGTTGTAACAAATCAGTCTTGTAGAGCTAGTTGGCTGAAGCGCCTATCTTGACGGTCTGTGGTACGCTTCAGTTGACCAGTTGGTCTTCTTCGTGTTCTTCTGTTCTCAAACGAGATACGCGCATTACTGTCACTGCGGTACAATTACCACGACAGCCAATTTTGCGATAGGACAAACCAACATCTCGATAGGCAATAATTTTCCCCTGTCAAAATCACTAACACGGGGATAATTCTGACGTTTTCGAACTCTAGGGATGTTATTACGCTTAACACTTGCAGATGGACACGCAATAATTAAACTTTTCTATATTAGTCAGCTGTGATGAACATGAATCTCTTCGCAGGAAAGTAAAGAGATTTTTTTTTTCGCAAAACATTATCAATGATAAAAAGTTGACATTCCAGCCAAAAGCAAGTTGAACAAATTACTCCTTCTGTAAGTAACACTTGTACTGTCAGTATACATATAGATAGGTAGGCAGTACAAGTAAACTGCAGCAATTCAGCAAACCACACAATAAATAATCAAGTGAAGCGTAACCATTAGTGCTGAATGTTGTACCCCTACAACTAATACTATAGTGAACAGAAACAACTGCAGAAACTGAACTAGAGATGATAACTACTGTATTGGCAGTATGATATAGCAATTAAAAACTCATTTTCGATGTTTCATAGAAAGAAACAATGGGACGCAGAGCAACAGTACTGTAAGCAGAGAAAAACGTCTAGTAAGTAAATCGAATTCAACGTCAAGTCAATTACAAACAAAACAGAACAAAGAGATAATTAAGAAAGTAGCTAAGTGTGCAGTTATGCCATTTCCATCAACATAATTAAATTGGTATATCTGCCGCGAAATATTTCAGTTCCTTGAGGCTCGAATGTAAAACTGTTTCGGGGGAACAGGCATCTAGTATAATCTGGAGTAGAATACACAGCGCGTATACCCAATTGAATCAAAAAATGTAAAAATCTAGTTAAGTATAAGTGGAAATTTTATTAACTGCAATTACAAACAATGGTTTGTTGATTAAACAGTTAAATTAACTACACAAAAAGTATTATCTCTCTCGTTAACTTTACATTCGACCAGGTAATGTCAGGTACCATTTTACATATGGACGAACTCATTTCCGCATATAAATATTACAGTTTCCATTACCGGAGCGTCTGTTAGTCCTATTACATATGCGTACAGATCATAAAACTCGTGCTATTGAGTTTTATTGAAATACAAATATGTTGATGTGCATACAACATTGACAAAGCGGGGTTTTATATCCGCCTGCCCTCATATAAAATCCAAAGCTATATGGAGGATGTAAAAGTATAGGTATTACGTCATTTGTTTCTCTTTTCAAAGAATTCAAGTGAATTTAAGGGACACAGCGTTCTATCATAGAACAATGCAAAACCAAATTGCTAGTGTAAAGAAGTATGGTATGCTGTAACAATATGTGTGATCAGTGATCAGTATCAGAACAATGTCATGTAATTTCTCAATTTTGTGCTATTTTAGATGAATCCTTACTTTTCTAAAGGATATTTTCTATCTTTTAGGTTGCCCCAACAAAAATAACTATTGTAGTAATTTTAACTATGTGGGTACCATTGAACGTTTTGGCATATACTGCAAAAAGTGGTGGAAGTAATGTAACTATCTAGTCTATGCATATAACATAATAATCACTAGATTCCTATACATACATAATTGATTCTTGCCCCATATATAAAAAGAAGAGTAAGACATGTAATGCGACTATAATTATGATGATATGATTTTAATCAGTGCTCTGTACTACATTAACATACGCAAACGCAATAGACGCTTTTAATAGGAAGTTTAGTCGAAAAGACAGCACCGAAGAATGGCAAGTTACTATAGTTGTATTTTACTTGCTCAATATGAGTTGAAATTTTAAATTTTTAATTCTTTAATTTCAAACAATTGTAGAAAGATGCAATGTGTAAGTAGGGGATTGTATAAAGTTAGTTCAGTATATTCTGACATAAAAAAATAGGAATATACTAAAATATCTCACATTTGTACGAAATAGTGCCATCGATAAATTCATGGAGATTGATGATCGACTACATTTTCATATATGGAAACTATATTATGAAGCTGAAGTATGTCCTAATACTTAGAAATACAATCTGTTAATAAAAATATTTGCCAGTGATATTAAATTTAAGAATGACGCAGAATTAGTTAAATTTAGTGGTAACAAACGCTTACTATAAGGATGGGATGTAAGAAGTAATTCAGTTATGTACTTCACTAACACGTTAATGGAGTCATACAAATCAAGTTAGATTCTAATGAGAACGCTTCATTAGAACGTCACTTCACAAAATGAAGGAAGCATATCATTGAAGTGTGAATAATCTCTTCAGTTCGCTAAGGTTAATCTCGTGCGAACGAGAAGTACCAATTGGTTAATAAGAGCGGCAGAAAACTCAACGTTCGCTTTGATTAACTTCTCTATTGTGGGCATTCATAGACTAATAGTACGCTTTATGAATTGAAAAGACATTTTGTATTTCACTGATAGAGGCCACATATATACATCCATACGTATTATTGTAGTGGTACAACGTTATAGTAAATTAATAAAGCGTAAGTAATCAGTTCTAGTATGTGTACACAGAGGGAGAAAAATGTTCGGTAGTATTGTAATGTAGTTGCTACAATAATGCAAGCACGTTAGATCGTTATGGCAGTTTATAGAAGAAATTACTGCATCATGTTGTAAAATATTCTACATGATCTAGTAGCGAAATTTTATTAACACACACATTGGGAAATTATTTTACGCTATTGCTTTATACAAAATTGAATTGACATAACTGATTTGTTGTCCTCAATGACCTGCAATCTTGGTATGATTCTTTCCGTCATTCGCTGGACGACGTCTATATTCATTTCATGGATCTTCTATCTTAGTCTACGACCTAAAGTGCATGTAGACGTTCCAACTCTGCCTTGAGCAGATTGGATGAGTTTGGTTACGTCCTGTGGTGCCAAAACTAGAGGTCGCCCAGTTTCGGGTATATTGATGCATGGCAAACCCTCTGCACATTCGTTAATTGTGCGGTAAATCGTTGACAGTCCAATATTTTGGTCGCAAAAATGTTAACAATCTTGCATTTATGTACTCGACCAACTGAATTACGCGTAGACCTTCGTATTTCAATTTTGTATGATCTCTTGTAAAACTATTTCATTCCAATCTAACATGCTACCATAGTAACTAACAAACGAGTATCTTTTCTAGCCCAGTGGTAACAAAACTAGACCATTTTTGGTAATAACATTCCGCGTCAAAGCCTTTTCACGAAACTTATGTTCCATACTTTGATTGAAGATGATACACTGATTTGGTGCAAAATTTAGAAAAATATCCAACGATATGAGCAGACACAGAACAAATTTTATGACAAATAGTAAGACACACCATGTTGTTTTATAATAACGCTAGGCTTCCTTTTGATATAGCACAAATTTAGATTTTGAGTAATAATTATTGAACAACAAATTTCACTAATTTCCCCACTATAGTGGAGAATTACATAGTTATCTAAAAGTTCATTCAATACATACGTATAATCTGGAAAATCCATCCATTCAGCATGTAAAAGAACTACTGGAACAGTAAAGTGGGTAATTGTTGATGTTGTTACACATGATATAATTTGATAGCTAGTTGTGTAAAACAGGTAGTTATTGTTACAGTTTAAAGTTTATTAGTATTAGTTAATTGTTAGTTGTTAGTTATTGTTCATAATCTTTACATTTCACCTTTTCTATTCTTATCTTTACTGTATTTTTGGTGATTGCATACCTAAATTCTTTTTGAACTTCTGAAAATATCGCCAAAGTTTTCAGCAGATAGTTTATTAAGCAAATTAATTGGATTAACACCAAATTATACAGTCGATGTAAATTGACTATTACAACAAGAACTAACTATCAAAAGGAAATTAAGAGACTGCGTTTGCACAAATTTTTTGGCGTCTATTGAAGCAGATATTAAATGTAACCCTAGAATCATATCTCAGAATGTTAGCGCTCAATACGATTGACATGATATTTTTTCTCCAGAATGTTGTAGTACCTTCGAATGTAATTTTCAATGATGATTTCTAATATTACATCAACTGTGTACCATTTTTTTTAATTGGAAACGATTTGATCAAACTTAGGAATTCTGGCGCTGATAAGCTTAACTTTCGATAAACATCAAGGTTTAATAATATATCTGTGATAGCATGAATCTTCTTCGCTTATTGCAGCAAATCATAATTTGTTCGTCCCTTAAGAAAAGTTTACGACCTGGGATTAAGTATACAGGGTGTCCCGCATAGATCGCATAAAAAGGCACTGGCCTGTTCGTTGGGCAAAAAGAAATAGAAAAGTCCTAATAAACATATATGTATTCGCAAATGCATAGTTTCCGAGATAAACACTGATTTTGAACCACAAGATATGTACTGACCACTATGCTTATTAAATTAAATTTTATGACGTATTTTAATTTGACTTTCTTCAGAGACTTGCCAGTAATCATGGCTTCGATTACATACTCTGTAGAAGAATTAGTAGATACGGTTTTTGTTTATTGTTTAGCTGATGGAAATTCGTTGCTAGCATCGCGTGTGTATGCAGAGCGATATCCCAACAAAAATTTGCCTCGCCACCAAATGTTTGCAAGAGTTTTCCAACGTTTTCGAGAGACTGGAAGCGTAAAATTGAAAGAAACGAGGAAAAGAGAGACCTGTGCAATTGTATGAAGCTATTTTGGGGAGGGCTGAAGAAGATCCAACAACCGTACAAGACGAATTTCTTCCGTGGAAAATACGAGTAAAAGCACTGGTTGGCGAATTCTTAAAGAGCAGTCTTTACACCTCTTTCACTATCAAGAAATGCAAACTTTAAGCGAAGGATGAGACAGTGAAAACAGAGAAGCTTTTTATGGTTGGACTATACTTCGTGAATAAGTGAAAGTTCATGCCCCGGCGAATGTGTTACTTTTACGCGCAACGGGATTTTTAATCACCACAATGCGCACATATGGGGCGATGAAAATCCCTAAAATAGTTGAAACACGTCATCAAAGACGCTCTTCTCTCAACGTTTGGGCCGGACTTATAGGATATCAATTACTAGGACCCCGTTTTCTTCCAAACAGGGTAACAGGAGATGCATACCTTCAATTTTTACAAAACTAATTGGAAGCAATATTAGATGATATGCCATTACAAAGTCGTCGGAATGCATATTTTGTGCATGACGGTGCACCCGCACACTACTAAGGAACTACTAAAGCGAAACCAATCCATGAGCTAACTGATTTAAGAAATAATATTAACTATGGTTTTCACCAAGTCAGGCAAGTTTCGGGGATTTTTGAACGAATACAAAGCTCTTTTAGGAGGAGAATTAGTGCATGAATCGAAGAAAATGGTAGCCACATTAAGCATCTTTTGTAACAGTTTATTTTAGTTTTTAATGTATTGTTTATTGCTTTTGTCGTAATCGTTTTTTAAACAGTGTTTATATCGCAAACTTTGCATTATATGTTTGTTGTACGTTTTTGTTTCTTTTTGACCAAAGAACACGCCAGTGCATTATTATGCAACCTATGCGGGAGACCCTGTATATCATCATTATTTTTTGCATTAAATCATCTCATCACCCCACTACATCTGTCTTTGTCTCTCAATTAAGAATGTACAGCCATGCTTCCTAAAGTAAGGGTTTTCCAAAGTCGATTTAGTGTATCACTATGAGTGCCAGGTGTCAGATTTATATAAGGCTTGGAAAGAAATGTGTATAGGCCATCCCTTCTTCTTTAATATTTTTGTATCTTGCTTTTACTAACGCGCGCTATAATCTATAGCGATATTTTGTGTATATGTGTCACTATACAAGTGATTTTTATTTGCGTGTTGGTTGGGTATATTACTTGTTATTTGTTTGGTTAATGGATTAACTGTAGGGCAATAAATCATTATTATTATTCTTATTACGATTACTCCTGTGATTGAACTGGGATTCTAGTTACGGCCTTACTGTAATATTTTGAAATCAATAGGTCATTACTAGAAACCGGCTTCTGTAAGCAATTGGCGGAACAGGTGGTTTCCACCCATATCAGTTCGGCTTCCGGACTAACAAGCACTTCAAAATGTGATGGAGACAGCTAAAGAGTACAACGAGACCTGGTGTGTGATTGCAATGATTAACATAAGGAATATATTCAACACGGTTTCCCATGGGCTAATAATGCAAAAACTATGAAACAAAAGAAACTGGAGGTACATAATTTAATCTGAAGATACCTAAAAATTAGGGGGATGCCAGTTGGAGCGTGAGTCCTCCAGGGCTCCGTACGTGGATCGACGTCCTGGAATATGTTGTATGATGATGTCCTTGTCACCGAGCTCACGATGGATGCGTCAGTAGGATAAGTGATTCATACAGATACGGTTCAGTATGGAGGGAGAAGCTATCAGCGCCAGCAGATGGCTAAAATATCTGGGTATATCTGTGGACGACCGAGGAGTGTCTAAGAAGCACGTGATTAACGCCCTGGCGAGAATCATGCCACCATCATATTTTGCTGTACGGTGCAGCTATATGGGCATAACACACTGAGGCTTCAAAACTACAAGCACTTTTAGCAAGGGCGCAAACAAAAGTGCTTCTACGCGTTGCGTCAGCGTACAGAACTGCATAGGCGGAGGCAGTCCAAGTGATTACCGGCACAATACCCATTGGTATCCATGGCTGGACAGATGGGACAAGTAACCGGTAAAGGCATAATAGATAAAACAGCTGATCGTTAAGATTGAACCGTGACTTGATGCAAACACCAGCAATTAGACTACTACTTGACATAAGCATTGACAGCGCATGGGGCCTTTAGATCACTCGCAATGAAGATTGACAAGGACCACTCGGATGCATGTATATACTGCTTTGGTGTTGACACTGTAGAACATATGGTGTGGAAAATTACAAAAATGGTAAGCAGCCAGCGAGAAAGCTCACAGGCTAATGAGTTGCGTATTGGCATTTCCACTTCTGATTCCAAATTTTCTAGAGTAAGAGCAAAACTGACACTGCATACACAAGGAGAGCTGGAAACACTGGAGAAAGAAAGCGATAAAGGCATCCTGATGTTACGTCCGTAGTATTTTTATGTGTGAACAAAAGATATTCCGTTTTGATATTAATATTTCCTTTAACCCCATTTAAAATGGCAAGTTTCAGTGTGATATTTATTAATACGTAGATAACTACTTTTCGATTAAATAATTTGGCTGTCTTATAAATAATTAACAAAGTTGTGTCTTTAAGTCTGTGATTAGGAACCAAGTCTCGTGTTAAAGTTATCATCAAACAACACTCCGACTACAATGACATATGATACAATGTATAAATAGAGAGTCAATAACCGAAATACAACAACTATTGCACATTCACATAAATTATGATTTATTTACAATTAAACTTTATTACACAAAACCTCCATTATCGAACTGGTGATAATAATTAATATTGTATCAATTATTTATTATAGTACATATATCGGCAAATGATTCATGTAACGGACAATTAATGTCGCAGGCTTTTTCTGCAATTCTATTTGCCATTCCGCTTTATCTTTAATTTTAATGCACACCAGCTGCCCTATTTTACAACAGGTAACCAATGTTAAGCATTTATATTATCCTTTTCTGCACCTCATGGAAAATTGTTTCTGTTTTATAGCTAATGGCGTAAAGTAGATGAAATTGTGCCTTGCCGTTAGCATCATGAGGAATTAAAAATTTATTTTGTAGAATTAACAATGAATGTTTCTATTTAATTTATAATTTCTGCTTCATACAAATCCAAGTCTCGAATATACGTCACCATGTTCTCGTAGCGCAGGTTCGAGTCCTGGACTTAATATCCACAAAACCAAAATTAATTTGAAACATGCATGTACATACGTAAAATTATTGGTACGTTCATGTATGTATCTTCTAATAGTTGTCTAATGCAGATAGTATGCAACCGAAAGATATAATATATAAAAAAATACATACCTTAATTAAAAGGTCGTAGGTATTTGCACATCGCGAATATTGCATCACAAACAATGACAAGCGGTACGAAAAAGTTATTCTCCAATGTAACAGTTGCACTTTATAATATCATCGTAATTACTTCCACATTTCATATAGAATTGCAGGCATTATAACATAACTGCAATTTTCGAATAAAAATATAAAACCTCGTGTACTTCAAAAACATGAATATGAATACTTTACGAGATTTAATTGGCTCCGTGTATAATTTTTTAGTCATACAAAGAGATTGCTGACTTTTATATTTCACATCATAACATTATCACGTATTTTTCTGCACGCTTTTTATGTCATATCAGGCGCATTCCTAATACTGCGGTTATATGCACAGATTATATAACAATAGTAGGTGGACTTTATTGATAAACAGAATTGTCGGTGTTGTACTTCACATGAGTACTTACATCTTCATACTGCTCTGATAGATTCATATAGTGAGGAATCAGAATCAGACAAATCTAAATCTGCCAAACTAACAACGCTTCACTTAATAGAGATATGTTACAAAAACATTATAAAAGTTCACTAAAACAAATGGTGTTTTCTTTAACTAAGTTTTCTTTACTTTATTAGAAAAATATTTGATGTAAATCGTAAGTCGACATACTGTTAATGCAGTATATAATTTAAATGCTAACCTTATGATCTACCAATCTTAATTGGTTTTGTAAGCTAGTTTTTCATGTAATAGATGTGGTTTGATGGTTCATTTGCCATCGAAAGATATTTTGATGACATTCATTTAAGTACATGAAAATTGGTTTGCTGTGGTAAGAATCAATAGAATGGATTGACTAGCCAATGCCTCAAACGGTAATCCTATCAGACATGCCTGGGATGCATTAAGAAAACGTAATCTTATACATAAGTATGTTGTTCAGTTATAGAACTTTAAATTGTCCTTAAGAAAGAGTGCAAAACGACTTTCCAAACATTTCAATCTATGCCAGCACCATGTCATGTTACCCATCTGAGGAGATTAAGCGCTCTAACCCCTGTACCCAATCCATTTACATTATGCTGATTTGTGTTTTTTCAAGATTGCTGTAGCTGCCAATAAGGTTTATTGGGTAGCCGTTACTTCATAACAATTCAACAAAAATAGAAACTAGTCAATGATACTACATGAGATATTGCCTAATAGGAAGTTATGTATGTAGGTACGTATATTTTTAGCTTTAAACACAAAACAAAACTTTCTGTCGTATTAGGACTCTCCACAGCAGCTTTTGCTGCACAAAATGTGCACCTGTATGCGTTTCTATGGTTTACTTGCAACATCACCTTACCATAAATAATATTGCACTGTTAATTATATCCTAATTGGAGAACCGACATAACCAGTCGTTACTATAAGCGTCACTAAGCAAGGACTATAAGTATTACCCTAAGTATGCCAAGCCGTATTTATTACTTAGGGCGTGGTAATTGGTAGTATCATTGGTGGTAATAAAGCCTACAAAAACATGTTTACATACACTATATACACAGCAAGAACTAGGGTAGTAGTCCGAGAAACAATACAGCTTGGGAGCCACTGTAGTAGTACTTAAAAGAAAATAATTAGTATTACGTAATGTACGAATAAGAATGTTAGCAGTTAGAATTATAAATTATAAGTTACTACATTTACTACATTTTCTTTGTAGTTTTTTTTTAATATTATTTGAGTTGTATTCTTTCTATAGAAATATTTGTTATAGGTAACTTGTACATATTTGTTTGTATCGATTATTGTCCTGTAATTGGAGTTGTATTCTCTGTTGGGCAAATATATATGTATTATTATAAGTTGTACCTAGGTACATGTATTGTTTTCATACATATGATTCTACGGTAATCACACCATTCTAACAACATAATGTAACTAGACTAGAGACTATATTTAATATTTTAACTTTTATATTGAATGATTAAGTAACATAGTATGTCGAGTATTACTTAATAGAATGCATTTATTTTCCAATGATTACAATGTCAGAGTGCATTACCAGAAGTCATAGAGTATTGGAGTTTTCCTGCAGAAGAATAGATTTATCTAAGTTAATAAGCTAAAGTAATCCACTATATTCTTCTATAGCATCTACCTTAGCTTCATTAGGTAAAGCGAAAAAGTTCTTTTACAAGATGTTCGATACGAGTTCCACTACGAGATTCATCTTATTGGAAAACTTCAACTGTACTCCTCATAACTACTCTGAAATGACATGCGCTTTGATAGCTTCATTAATATTAAATTATTACTGTGAAGATAATGAGCATTTCAACAATGGTATAGACTATCTAAAATAAGAACAATTAACTAATATTATATTAGTTTTTATCAATATTGGTTTGCGTATAAAATACATACATGTTTCACGTGGTACTATGGGATTAAAACAAGCTGAAAATATGGCTGGTAAACAGACAATGCTCACTGTCGTATGATAATAAACAGAAAAAATTGTTTATTGCCCAACAGTGTACAAATATTACAACGCAATAAAAAAATGAATATAAAATACACGGTATTTAACAAAAGAAGAAACACAACATAAGAATAAATCGTAATATCGTGAAAAATATTTTTGCAACAGATAGTAGCAAATCTACATAAGCTATATATTGGATAATTTATTAAATTAGTTTTCATAATTAGTAATGTGATGTTGACATAAAGCGAGACGGATGAAAAGATAAATGAAAGGTTCCTAGTACAACAGAGGTGTGTCAAGAATTTTTCCCGGTAGCTCTTCTTTGATAATAGGAAATTTAATATGCAGTTTTATGTGAAAGTAGATTAAATCGTTTCGGTAAACCAAAAGTTTACACACTCACTCAATCGGATTTGCGAATGTAAGAATTTTATTTTTGATCAAATTATGGCTCACATTTTGTTATCACTCCCACTTGATAAAAATATGTTGATGCTGTTTTATATACATACATATACACGGTTTCCACGGCCGAGCGGGACATAGGGGGAATACATACAATCGGTTTTTGGTGAATATTATCTCCCGAATATTACTTCATCCAAATTTAAATGCCACATATTATAACTGGGCTAACGATGCACATTTCCACAACCACAGTACAAAGAAAGGCATTTTAATAAAGCCAGAAAATTATTTATTAAACTATTGCACGTGAATTTCTAATAAGGCTGTTAACATATGACAGGACGCCAAGCGGCCGTGGCGCAGGGGTTTACACAACGGCTTAATAACGCAATGCACGGACTGTTTAGGGTTCGAATCCATACAGATCAATTTTGTTTTTTTATTTTTTTATCTTCAACAACGATTTTTACAATAACAAAAATTATCGAGTGCTATTATCTAAATTTAAGAAAACACAAAATTCATCTGTCGGGATTCGAACCCTAAACAATTCGTGCATTGCGTTATTAAGCCGTTGTGTGAACTTCTACGCCATGACCGCTTGCAGTCCTGTCACATGTTAACAGCCTTATTTAGAATTCGCGTGCAATAGATTTCAAAATAATAATTTTCTGGCTTTATTAATGACTGTCTTTGTACTATGGTTGAGAAAATGTTTAACGTTAGCCTAGCTATAATATGTGGCATTTAAATTTGGCTGACGTAGTATCAGGGAGACAATATTTACCGAAAACCGATTTATTTATTTTCCCTATGTCCCACTTGCCCCACTTCTCTTATGTTCAAATCAGTAACTTACTTTCTAATCATTATTATACAATAATAACAATATACCAACAAAAATACCTGCTTGCCGTGACATTTTATCAAAAATCCATTATATCTTTTTCTTCTAAATGAATTGGACATCGTATTAAAACAAGCCTTAAATTTAGCATCTTTGTGTATTGGCTGTACAATGTTATCACGTGTGAATCTTACTGTTTAGTCATCAAGGATTATATGCACATACCGTGCATAAAAATTGTGAAATACCACCGAAATGGTGAGCATTGTTGAAGAATTTTTCGGTGACTATAACGCGCTTACTATACTACAAGAATTGATTTATGACAATTGAAAAAATTGGCAACTCAGGTTAATAAAAACCTTGTGGTAGGTGACTATAATCCTTTCACCTCTACTCGCAATTGTTTCAGAAATTGAGACTTGCATGAAGCAGTTTATAGCAAATTTTAACTAAAGATCGGCATTTGTATTCTTACAAAATTCAGTTGATACAACATTTGAGTTCAGTAATCCATGTGCAGCGCCTAAAATTCACAAAATAAGTCTTAAAGCAATAACAAGTAAGTGGTGATTTCTTGGCAACATCTTCTTTCTTCATCATCCACATTTAGAACTTGACATGTAATGAACAAATAGTTTTGTCGTGTTTGGAGAGCTGAGAGTTCATAAAACTGCTGAAATCAAAGTGAAAAACATGTGGTGTCACAAGAATGATACAAAACACCACCCAGCGAATAAAAGATGGAATTCGTGAATTCACATATCGCACAATGATATCCGACGGCGATTCACAGAATGCTTAAAGCTTCTCTGGAAGAATTGTAACACCCACTGTCCAGATTTGAAAAACGTTTAAATTTGAATTACAGATTGTATGATGCATTAAATAATTCATACAATGATTCCTTAGGTATTGATTAATTAGAGATTTGCTCCATTATCAACGAAACTTTGACTTGTACACTTTTAGCAAGGCATAACCGTGAACATCAAGGTCAGAAATTGCTGAATATGTCCTTAAAAATGAGATAGTATATTACATGAATCATCATGAGAAACATGATAATTCAGGGTTTGCGAACATACATAATATTCAATTATTTCACACCAACAACAATATAGGAGACGGTTACTAATTAAATTCTTTGACACTGTCAGGCGGTTTAGCCGTATGAATTTTATTGGAGATATTATACGCCCTAATGCCAAGCTAATCTACATAAAGGTAGTAAAGGACTGTGCTATCTCGACAATGATTTTCTAGAAAATTTGCAGAGCAGTGTTTAAAAATAGAATGGTTGAATTTTGTATTTAACCATAATTAGGGAAAATATTACAAATATATTGGAGATTGTGTAAGTCGTCCACCATGTCAAGTCTTTCAGGACGTGTGCTTCTAATGTTTGTACATTATTTAAATAACGGATAATAATTATCAAATTATCATACTCCCTAATATATATAATATGGAGTTGCCGGAAGATTATTGGCACACGTAAGAGCTCAGTATGAATCCTTCTAGGACTCCACTAAATGCGTTACAAAAGCATACATATGCATGCACGTAGATACTTCAGAGGGAAGAAATCGATAAACGCTTTTGGGGTGCTAGCAATTGGTCATTGTGAGAAAAAAGGTACGTGGGCATGTGGTTAGTGATACAATATATACGAAGCGGGATCTTTTGTGAGCGAGCGCAAATGAAAATTGGGTTTCTATTTGGGGTGCAAGTATGCACTATTAGATGTAAGCGACATTGTAACGGTATAGTGTTACTTATATTGTTATATCTACAAACTTAGCTTAAGCTTAATAAGAAAATAAAAAAGGGGCGACTTACTGGAGGTATGCAAGTTTGAGCGCAGTAAAAACGGATATAGTATAAATCTTATATATAGTAATGTATTGGCAATGTACATATGTATTTAATTATGGGTGTAGAACTCCTAAGTGTCCTTCACAGCAGTTCTACAAGTATATGGTAAGACTATTGTAGTAACAAAAGCACCTTCGAGCACCAATCATTATTATATTTTCATCATTATCATATTTTCCAAAATGATTACCTGTGGAATACATACTTACTAGTTTTGCAGCAATAACTAGCAAATAAATGACTTTCCTACTGGGTAGCGGAATAATACGGTAAAAATCAATTAAACAAAGATTTGGATAATTGCTGAAACACTAACATTTCTAGTTTGTTCGACCTAGCATATATGTTGCACCATGTTAGTTACAGAAAGATGTTTTGTGAAACATTACTTAAGCTCAAGATCGTGCAGTTTAACCATTTTTAAACAAAAGTTTATAAGCGCGGATTTAGAATATTAATGCAAACTATCTAAACTTAGACATGTCTTTTTTGTATAAAGGCAATTAAAGACTTCTATGCCTCTATGCCTCTAGCGTGAGTCTCTATGTGCGAGTCATTCTTTTAGAAAATGCCATCTATCCATCTTCAATCATAACATCTGCAGTATATACTACTTAAGATGAGAGTGTAGTAAATTACACTAGCTAATTCTATTAATGCGAATCCGATTTGCCATTTTAAACTTCCCATCCATACATTTCCAATGGTTACTACAACCAACTCATGTTACGTTTAAGATTTAGTAGACTCTAAATTCAAGATCACAATATTATTGCTCCTCGATTCAAGTTAGACATACTGGTGATTTCATACCAGTACAGCATTCCTACTTTTACTAAATTTGCTGCCACCTTACTTGCATTCCAACAGGTCTGAACCATTTTTTCTTATTTCAGTATAAATAAGTTTTACTCACTGCCACTTCACAAAAAGTTCAATTAATCAATTCATCTTTTTAATACATATGTACATTTTAATGAACGGTTTGTAATTATTCCTCCCTAGCTTGGTTGTTGTATTTATAAGAATTCAAACAGAAAGAATTCATTACTGAAAAACACACAAACCTAATTAAATTTGATGCACATCCTCCATAGCCTCAATTTATTAAAATATGTTCCGCGGTCAAAAATAATTTAGAACTTTGAGGCATTCCCGTTTCTAAAATTATATTTTTGTTGCTTAAGCGGTTTGCACGTATACATCTCCCCAGTCATTTTGCGTTTTCTTTCCCTTTCAATTTTAATTAACTTTGTCAAGGTTTGCTCAAACAATTAACAGTTTTGAGTAAAAAATCGCAGAAGCGAGTATAAAGTAACCGTTTAATTTACATTAAAAACATTTGCTAAGCGAGTATGTAATTGATTCATTCATAAAGACAACAAACCTG
Source organism: Popillia japonica (assembly GCA_004785975.1). Lineage (NCBI taxonomy): Eukaryota > Metazoa > Arthropoda > Insecta > Coleoptera > Scarabaeidae > Popillia > Popillia japonica. The sequence goes on from SMLS01073823.1 coordinate 34,221, forward strand.
TCCGTTATTTTTTCAGGTAAACACGAAAATACGTTTAAGGTAGAATTTAATTTAAAGTAATTACGTGAAGGGTAAGAGTCACCCCTAATAAACATGTTGGAATTATAAAGCTTCTTGTTTTTAATTAAACTTTTAAACAGTAAAGGTCCAGAAAAAGTTTACTTGACGCGACGGATAAATATTTCCGGCGTTCGCTGTTTCGTGTTATCAGAATATTTTGGAAAATCTAATGTTCATTCAACTCAAATATTCTAATACGTGCATTTAGATTATCATTCTACTCAGCTGCACTATTTACAAACTATTTGACTGCACTGTGCATTCTCAATGTGGCCCAGGTGAACAAAAATAGAAAAGTTTACGGGTGATACTTCGGAAATCATCTAATTTCCCTCGTAAATAACGTGGTCGGTGTTCCGTGCTGTTTCATTGTTCAAGAGGAGACTCTTTTTAAGACCGCGGAATGAATTAAAATGAGACCATTCGTAATTTAACAGCGATGTTTTATTGATGAAGGCTCAACGATTAGAACTCTCCGTAACTTCTTTTCGTGTAACGCCAAAGGACAGCCACTGAGAGCTTATCTCATTAGATTTTTAAATTTAGAGAAAAAGGCTTTGCAAAATTTATTAGTCTTCAGATTACTTAAACGTGTATGGGAAAGGGTTCTACGTAGACGTGCTATGATTTTCTCTGCCTCAGTGAACTAAGTTGCTTACCTTCTGTTTTAAGAGATTTTATAATTGCACTGACAACCGGATAATGTGTTACGGTGCGATTCTCGGACGACGATAACCGGAGAGGGAAAAAATTATCACGCGACAGTGACAACAAGCAAGCGACTTGCAGTTGAAAGATAAGTGGCTTTGATCCGACAAGAGCGAACCGAGGTTGGTAACTGAACCGCTACTCGTAACTACCATCGATTTTAAACAACTACGCACCGCTAACTTTGAACGTCTAGTCGCTCTGCGCTCTTGCGCCTCGAAATGCAGGCTGTTGCGCTTCGCTTTTATGAAGTTTAGAATTACCTTCGTACATATACGTTGCTCTCGGTTTTTGTGTGTAATTAAATATAATGCTTACGCCATATACGCTCCCTCATCTTCCGTCGATGCATGCAGTTATGTAGATGCCGGGGTATAGTAGTTTCAATTTTTCTTTTCCGTTCACGTGGAAAATCGATGATGATGAAGTTCCTGTTTTCGAGGCTCCTCCTTTTTTCCACTGTCGATCGGTCACATACACCACCCACAATTTACGATTTTGATTTACATCGTGTCTGTTTTCTTTACCGGAATATTTACCGTTTGATAAATGGTTGTAAAATATGGAGGTTATCGAAGTTAGTTTTTATTGCTGCGTATGTATATGAAAAACGCTCCTTCATACTTCTCTCCGAATAACATTTTGAAATACTAGAGGCGATATTACCAGAATTGCGATAAATTTTGTGAAATATGTACGTTAACGATACGTAAGTTGGATGTTAAAATCGTAGGTATGTTCTATTATTCAAGCTTTCTTAGTGTTTATAATATACTATAGAGTATTGTTAATACTCTCGTCGTATTTCAAATATAATCCCATACAAAATGAGGTATTAATGCCCGTCTAGTCTACTGCACTGAATTCCAATAACATCCAATCCGTAGATTCTACAAATTTACTTTGAATTATAACACTACATCCTCGATGAACCTAATACAATCCTTTGTCTATTCTTGAGCCTTTGCATCTCAGGAGTACCCAATAGTACGCAGTGTTAAAACTACTAATAATTGAAGTCACTTTACACCTACATGTATAGGATGAGAAAGAAAGTTATTTTATCTAAATTCCTTTTACAGTGTCAAAAGAATTAGCGAATATTTCCGGAAAAATGATAAAAAAATAACTAGTACTTAAACTAGGACAGCAATTATGTCTCAATTGTGCCAGTATATCTAGTTCTAGGGGGTGCTGTTACGTGTCAGTATGTTTCTGCAAATTTTTGCGTGAACCGAAATAAGTTTCGGAAGTTATAATGAACTGTATGCCATTCTGAATGAGCCATTTTCTTCTCAAAGGTGCAATACTGAAACCGATCTATGTCTATAGGAGCTATGGGTAAACAATTCACTTATATATAAAGTTTCTCCGTATTGAGAAAACATTAATTACAATTGGTTTGAAGAGTTAGGAACCAATTAAGTGGATTGACTACCCAATTCAGAGAACGTTAATCTTATAGAAGAAGCTTGCAAAGCAGTAAGAACATGTATTGTCTTATGAATTCTAGCACTTGGTTTAGTTACAGAACTTATTGTTCCTAGATAAAAGATGGAAACGTTATTAGAACAAGAGTTATTTCATAATTTGCTTCACACAATGTCAATACGATTTCAAATTATCGTCATACAAATAGATCATACGCTTCGCTAATTTTTATTTTTTATAATAATTACTTCTCTGTCTTCTACTTCTCTTAAATTCGCAATCTGTTGTAAGTGCTTATTTTTTCATAAAAATGGTTTTTCTCAAAATCCTGATAATAGCATCAACATAGGAATATATTATTTATTTTTTTACATATTTTTATCTGTCCTCAGTCAAATAAGTCATTGAAGTATTCTTATCATTAAAACGCTATTGATTCAAGAAAGTTGTTATGTCTGGATTTTGTTTCCGTAATAGTAGGGTAGGAATGTAGAATTCTAATAGCGTTCCATTTTTGTGTGAGTGGCACAAATAATGAACTCTGACAATACTGTTCAATGTAATGGTGGTAAAATATTTCTTATCTGCATTTCTACGTTTCTTTAAGCTGCTTAAAATTTGATTAATTTCTGCTGCGAAATACATAGATTTATAATAATATTACTAACAGCAGTTCAATATTTACTATGTTTTACAGCTTTTTCTGGTTTCGGGCGAAGAAAAATCTCTCAATATATATACAATGAAGAAAATAGCTATAGAGGCATACATTTTAATGTAAAATATTTTCATATCGAATTTTATTGTATACCTACTGCAACATATACACGTAGGTCAACCCCACCAAGATCGCACGTATACATGATCTTGAAACTTGATGTATGCAAGAGTTAACTAGTTTCGTTGCAGTTCTCTATGCATATAGTAAGCGAGCTTGTGAAAGAAATGTAAAGGCAATTATAAGTAAAGGTAATTATCGCCTTGTTGCAAGAAATTTTGACTAACTCGAGAAGAAGATAAATTTCGTCATTTTACTATAATTTCAAATTATTTGATTGCGAACATGTGTGACTTGCGTGACTTGTACAAATTCCACGTGGAAAAAGCTTAACCGAAGTGGAGAAGAGCACAATTCTTGTGAAAAATGGCTTTACAAATCCCAAAATTGCTGGAATTAGGATAAAAGGATCGAAATCTAAAAAAAAACCGCATCACAAATAAAGAAGACGCTAGTATTACCAGTAACTACCAGAAGAGTTAGACAAATTTTACAAAGTGATTCGACGACGATCAAATGGTAGAAAACTATGAAAAAGCCACTGTTAACTGCAGGTCTAAAGAAAAAGAGGTTGGATTTTGCTTCTAAGCACGTGTCGTGGGATCAAGAATGGCAAATGGTTGTTTTTAGCGACCAAAAGAAATTAAATTTAGACCGCCCGGACGGGTTACCTTATCACTGGCAAGACGTGAGGGCACCAAGGAATGTAAAGTTGCATTGCAACTTTGGCGGTGGAAATGTGATGATATGGAGGGCGTTCTGTTTCAACCGTATGCTACTGCTCGTGTTTATTTCTAATAAAATGAATAGTGGTAACTATCAGAGAGTTTTAGAAGAACCATTACATCTTTCTGCAGAAATACTAGCAGGCCTTAATTGGACATTTCAACAAGGTAACACACCTATCCACAATCTGCTTTACTAAAAGAATGGTTTAGGGTGAAAAACGTGACAGTTTTAGAGTGGCCAGCACGTAGCCCAGACCTAAACCTAATAGAAAATTTATGGGGAGTAATGGCCCGTCAAGTTTATCAAAGTGGTCGTCAATTTACAATTACAGAACTAAAAGAAATAATAGAAGAAGTTGGGGGTAAGTTCGATATGGACTATCTCCAAAAATTAATAAACTCTATGACACAAAGGTTATTTGAGCTAATTAGGCACAATGTTGGTCACACAAAATACTAGTTTCTCTGTCTTTAGAAGATCTGCGCCTTATAATTATTTTCCCTTTATTATAGCAAAATTCGTAACTTTATTTTATATTATGCTTTATATTACAAGAAAACCTTCAATTTGTCATCTTTCTGTTATTAATCACGTTTATTCACATTAACATGATCGAAAAATAAATATCTCTAAAATCTCCACTGCTTTTATAGGTACCTATTTATTTCCTCCACTGTATTCTGTGTGGTCCGTATTATGTAGCAATTTGAGAAGGTTTATAAAGACATTCATATATATTGTGTGGTTTAGAAATACATATAAGTATGTATCCACCTTTTTCCAGAGCAATTCCCTTACTGCAAATTACATATATGTATGAAATAAACTGACATTTGCGTATCCCGTAGTGTGTTTGTTAATAAATACGCTTTTTGTCCGTGCATTTCTGACAAATAATAATTGTTGGCCTCAATTTATCTAGCATAGAAGGATGTTGTTTATACAGGCTGATTCATTTTTGATTTTCACCATTGCGATCTCGCTTATTATTGAAGATGGTAAGTTTAAATTTGGCAAAGTTGCTAATTTTTGTGGTTATTCCCGAAAAGAAAGTAGACTTAGAACAAATGACGTTCGAGATTTTTCAAAAAAAAAACTGAAAAATCTATTTTCACAAAGTTGATGATGATCCAAAGAAAACGAAACGTCCATTAGATAGAGGAGTAAAAGTGGCCTTGAGAATGTGTCTTTAGTTTTCCTCTGCAAGACCTAATAAAACAACAAGCAAAATAAGAAAATCAGATTTTTCAGTTTTTTTCAAATAACTCGAACGTCATTTGTTCTAAGTCTGTTTTGTTTTTGGGATCATAATAATCACAAAATTTAGCAACTTTGCCAAATTTAAACCTACCGTCTATCTTCAATAATAAGCGAGATCACAATGGTGACGCGAAAATGAATCAGCGTGTATATAACTGGATTTTAGTGAAAACGACAACAAACAGATTACGAACATTTTACAGCGCTACTACACGATTTAACACGTTTTTCTGGTCTATGGCAATGCTTTAATAAGATAAAGCTACGCAAAAATAAATTTTCCGGAAATGTTGCCTCTCGATAGGAAGACATCAATCGACCGTCTAGATCGCGAGATTTCACAATGCCGGACATTTTCTTTTCAGGCCATGGGGAAGACAAAATCTACATATGTGAATAGTTTGTGAGTTTTGACAAAGGCCGTAATTATGCAATAATCTGATATATGCCAATGAAATCTAAGTATATTCTTGATATTAGCATAAGATAATCCATAAGTATAAAAAAATATAGAATATTACTTTATATTTTGACAATAATATAAAAATATATATAATGTTATTTTCACTATGTCTGCATAACAAAAATAATTTGCAAATTATGTACGCACGCACACACAATACGAAACCATACAAAAATATATCTATTCATACCATGAAGTAAGATATCGTGCATAGATGTAATAATGCTCTGAGTTATTTTTAAATACCTACGTGCTGTTAGAACGCGATTATCTTTTCTACATTGTGTGGATAATTTCTCAATCAGCAAACCTATAATCGATTATTGATTAACACAGGAAATAAAGATAGAAGCACAAAAGTATCGAATACCTACGAAGCTTGGCATTGGTACCGTATCAGCCGTAAGTTGTAAGTCATCTGAAAGGTAAAGGTAGTAGCTGATTTTTCGTTCCGTACTACGGGAAAGAAATCTGGAAGTTCAAACCTACGATAAAGGAAAAGATTAATTAGTTTATTTAAAATTGAAGACATTATCCAAATCATCATTCACTAGGTTTCTTTCATTAAAATGAAGTGAAATGAAAACGACTACATTATATGTTATAAAATATTATTTATTTCATGTTCGCACATGAATATGTTGTCTGTAATGCAAAAAAAAACTCAAAATCTTAATTTGTGAGATAGTGAAGGCGTAGACAAATGCTGTTTGGACCTCTTCCATCAAATGAGGCTAATGCGTAGTGCATGGCCAATGTGTTGTGGTGTTGCAATAAAGGATTTAATTCCATATGATTTTTTCCTGGATGTTGACTTCCTACGATTTTTTACAATCCTTGTCAAACACAAGCACAATATTTGGCAAAATTTTCTCCATACGAAATTTACCCTATACTACTGGAGGTACTATTGTCTTACAAAATTATATATTTTTCCTTAGCTTAGCTGAGCAAAAGAGCCAGATATAATAATACTCTTTAATGCCCAACAGGAGAACCCAAATAATAGGACATTACATGATAATAAGCTAATAAACTAATCATACTATATATCTAAGCTTTATGATATAAGTTGTTACGAGCGAAGGCAGTAAAATGATAATGAATTCATATTCAACCAAATATAGCAATCATAATAATATAATAATAATAGTGATGAAAATGATGGCGATAATAATAGCAACAATATCAGCAGTTGCAGCTGTAGTAATTATGATAATAGTAAGTATTAATAGAAACAAGTAAAACAAAGATTAATCGCAACAAAAGTCTAAGATGACAAACCTTGAAAGAAAATATCTTCCAATAATCTGTCTGCACAGTTGCACACTGACTGGTGACCGTTGAAGTAAGTTCGTTCTTGCTGTCGGCAAGCGGAAGATGCAACCATGTCGTGAACATTGTCTGGGCAGATGAAACCAAAGCCTAGATAACAAAAATTCACAGTCCATCTTGTTATTGATCAACTTCTATACAAGAGTGGCACATTGACGGTCGCGTCTATCAGTAATGGATGTCATATTGTGGCGAGCTAATAATTCCTATTGGCTGGTACCGATTGCTGGATATACTCCATCACTTTTGAAAGCTAAGAATTTCAACAACCATCGATGTACGCGGTGAGATGCATAAAATGGGTACCAGGCCACGACAGTGCAGTCCAACTTGCTAACAACGAACGCGTAATATAATACCTTAATAAGTTGTAAGTTGTTAAAATCAGTAGCCACCCTCATTGTACATATGTACATATATAACAATGTCAACAAACCATGTATGGGGTATTCTTCCTTCTTACCATACCAAAAAAAACGAACACACAATAAGACAACAACAGATGTCCACACTTTTGACATCTTGCTCAATTTTTTCAACTCCTGATAAAGTTGATCCAAATCAGATTACTCGATTTGTTTTCTGTACTAATACATCGGGTGCTCATCTATAGTTCCAAAGATGACGGCTTCTGAGTATGCTATATTTAAGTTTATGTTTATATTTCTTGACCTTTTTTTTAAATTTATATTCTCTAGTTTAGTTCTCTTTTTTTGCACACAAACATAAAGTTTGTCCTTATTTTTTCTCAATTCTCTTACTGTTATCCGTTTCTAGATCTTCATATTATACGTCTCAGCTATTAGATCTACTTAATTATGTTTAATATGTATCAAAGTATCCCCTTTCTTTTGTCTCACAGTTCTCAGTGTTGCGAAAAATATATTCTCATTTTCATCATTAGTGGTTTTTATCCATTTCTCAGACTGTAACCTAGATCTTTCCTTGTCTTATTAATCTTAGTTACTTTAAAATTATAATTAATTTTGAAATAAATAACAAAATTTAATATTATACATATCTGTAATTGCTCCCCACTTTTCTCCAACCTGTTCTCAATTTTTTTAAGTGTAAGATAGTTTTAATTTGTAAGACCTAAGTTTTATAATCTTTTGTTTTAGCTGCTTTGTTTTCTGTTATTCCCATCAACAATTGCAATCATTGTTGCCACTTAGAAAGATTCCTTATTCTTAGGAAATACTTGTAATTTTATTTCGTGTACTCTCCGTAGTACACTGTGTAGTCATTACGTGAAAATATTTTGTTAGAAATCTGTGAAGTAATCACCAGTTTCGGGTCTTCTCCTTTTTTGTCGAGATCTATATAGCAGCAGCACCAGCAGAAAGCCGTCCCGTTTTATACTTTAATAACGTCGTTCTATGAAGCGCACGATCATTAATTTTTGTGTAATTTTAGAAAAAAAAATTGACAATACTACATGGTTAAAGCATATCTGAATATAAAATATCTACAGTTAAAACCTGGAAACAGTTTACTGTAAGCAGCGAGAATTTCAGAATATTGCATTAAATCTACGATTAGAATTAATAAGGATTAAAAAACTACAAAAATCTGCTTAGATTCGTTACACCTTTCTTAATAGTTATTAACAGTTCAGTTATATTTCAATTTCCTCTAACTGTATGTATGCTCCTTAAAGTTAGCGAGCAATATTATAGTTCGTAAGTAAACTAATTCGTCTAATAGCTGCCAATTTAGTTATAACCAATCCAATCCTGTATTTAATGTTGCGAAGTCCCTGTTGCAAAATTTCTAAAGCTTCAAATTAATTCAGGTATCTTATGGTTATCAATAATCGAATGCGAACTTATAATTGGATCAAAGTTTTCAAGAATAAATTGAACTGCCTTTTTAATAGTAATACCTTATTTCGCACATCCTACACTTTCCAGTAGGTACACAAATCGACAAATTCCAACAGTGGACAGACGAACAAATAACACTTGGAGAATGGTATTAGGCGAAAGCGAAGTTGTCTACTAATTCACTTGAAGTTGAACGATACGGCTAACTTATTACTCAACTTTCTGCGGAAAATTTTAAACTCTTGGTAACAAGTTTCTCTCTTGCCAGCCGTCAATTTCCACTTATCTATAATTCCGACAGACGCTGGCGAAAGCTGCGTTCTTAAATATTTTAATTATCTCCCTATTGAATCTGTAACCTATTGTAAAATATAATACTGACTTGTTAAAGACTGTGCGATTTCCGTTTCACGAATTAATTAATCTTTGAAAGTTGAGTTATTATTTGCGTTAAGTGGCAATACTTTAATGAAGATCCAATTACCAAATTGAGAATCTTTAATAGTTTAAATTAATTGAATTTAAAGTTTTGATACTTATTTCAATTAAAGGTGTTTCAATAGCACGCTACTGTCATCAAAAAAAGCATCATCTTGCTAAGCTCAGTATTTCTTGCTGTGTAGATATATACAACAGAACAACAACTACATATATTGTGAACTCACTGGTACTGCAACAGTCTTTTCAAATTTGTACTAAAAGCGGGAAGAAAATCATTAACAGTAAAATCATTTTAATTATTTCTATTTGTTTATTATTTAGATACTTGCATAGCCAGAGTGTACAAAGTTTTTACCTAAAAAAAATATTCATCCTAATACTAAAAAGTAAGTCGGGGGATCTATCTGATCAAGAGGTATTATAACTGTTCTCTCTAACTTCTAATTAGAGAGTTTAAACTTAAACAAGTTTAAAAAAAGTTCATTATTAAAATTTTTCGAAAAGAATAAGATTCAAATGTTTTATCTTCTCAATTTCATACCACACATAAAAGATATGTTTAGCTACTTTATTCAACGTTAATACCTTTGTTTATGTAGAATCGCTTTTTATTCTGCAGCATAACTGTAGTAACTATAATAACAAATAAATATTTTGTATTTTTGTTATACGTTAATTGTCTATGATATATCTGATATAAACTATAAAACTAATACTTCTGACAGCAAATATAACAGGAGTGTACTATTACAGAATTCTAATAGATGACTCTGTCTAAATAAGTTATTTTTGAGTAATAATAGCTATAACAAAACATTGTGCTACATAAGGGGTTATTCTAAACTAAAGGAGATATTTTAAATTACTATAATTTTTGACAAATTAAGTTAATATCAAAAAAATAGCGAAATCTAGTTGGTTAAAAGGAATAGGATTTAGTACACTCAAACATAATTACGACAATTGCTCAATATGACCTCCATTTTGTTGTTGCGTAAGATTATCAACTTTTCCCCCAAATTGTACGCAGCATTCCGTAACATCCGTAAATTTCTTTTTTGAGTTGAAAGAATATGTAATGCTTTGGTTTGCGACATTAAGCACATTCCAACTGGGTTGTGATTAAATAGCAATCGATAGCCTTTCCTCTGTATACCAAACTTTTACTGGATAATGGGTAGTAATGGTTTATGTTGTGGCACAGAAGCTTGTTTCTGCCACACATTTTATTTAGTTAAATTTTATGTGTTATTATTGACTTCGGAAGCCGCTGGTCACAAATGAACAAAAAAAAACAATTAAATCGAGCTCATCCTATTACTAATGAATTTGATTAAACTTTTATTGCTCAATGCACTATTGAATATAATTTGCAAGTACACCTGTAGGTATGTATAATTTGAACGAGTGAACATAGCTGGTTCAAGCTCAATGAGAGTAGTTCTAAATGTAGTGAAACTGTCAATCCCCTGTAATAAACTAGCCTCCCTCTACAAAAGTTTATTGGTTTTATTCAAATATTAGAAATAAAAAAAGTTACGGGTAAAATGTTTGTTTTTTTTGAAACACGTTATCAAAACTGTTAATTTGTGTTTGAAAATTGCACAATGTTTATACAATACAACTATCAACATAAAATCCGAAAGCGAAAAGAGAAATGTGTGTATTTTACAATACTGCTCGTAGACCAATCTTCCTTTAACAAATTGAACTGAATGACGGTACGATGCTATGGCTCAAACGTGTGGTTGTATAAGAGCATGTGTACTCGCATCTGCCACTACTGGAACTCTCAGTGTGATATTGCGCTTTTATATAATAAATCTGTCCAATAAGCTCCAATGCGGGATCACTCTGGTTCTGTTGCTAAAGTATATTCTGTATGAGTATGTACAGAGTGTCTCATTTGTTTTGCAACCTGTGTAAACGCGAAGCAAAGGCGCAACACGAGTGCACGCGCACACTGTTAGGGCGGACGGGCTTGCGAGCAACTTCAATGCTAAGGAGAACGAAGTGAAAGGTAGTTTTGTGTCATGGTGCTATGTGCAGAAAAACGCGCGTTTATTATTGAAGATTATTTTCGAAGGTCTTTATAAAAAACAGTCAAAGAAAGATATGAAAACATGTTTCCAGACTCACTGTCAGGGGTGCCGAATAAAAGCACAATTAAGCGAATCGTGTACCATCTTCAAACAGAATGTGTGTCACAAACTTCTCAGGCAGATCGAGATGTGTAAAGATAAAGACGAGGGTCACTTTCAACGACCTTGAGTTACAGTTTTGTAGTCGTTTAAGCACTTCTGTAAAATAAAAATTAGTGTTTGTATATTCCTTCCTTTTTTGGGTTGAGACCCTCTGTATGTATCTATGTATGTAGTAATTGTTATCTACGAAGTGGAGCACGCTGCAATTGCCTGCAATGCTAGTAATGTTTTCAGTATAACATTGTGTACAGTAGTGACAAGAAAAAATCGATTTAGTAGGAGTTAGTTTGTGATTTAGATAATTGTTGATTAAGATGGTTGACAAGCAACATAATGGAATTGTCGTCTACCTTGCTAAAAACGTATATAGCTAAAACGTCGAAAAATGGCGAATACCGAGTATCTAGGTACTATTCGGCCGTATGCCGAATACTTTTAAGAAAGATGTTTTATTGTCGTCAGGTAATTGATAAAATAAAAATATATTTGTTTTATAATAATCTCATTTTCCTGATATTTTTTCCAGTTCTAGGTCAATTACAACACTCTCATTCGAATAAAGATCAAATTTATTTGAGTTAGAGTGTTGTAATTAACCTAGATGTGGAACAAATATCAGGAAAATAAGATAAGTACAAAAAGGTCATAAAAATACATATACGACTACAGGAATACCCCGCATAATGCGGCTCCAAATAGTGCGTAATTCGCATTAGTACGGTTAGGTAAATGCAAACATACCCCGTAATAGTACGGCCTTGACTCGCAATAGTACGGTTTTCACAAAATCGCCATCGGAACTTTCCCGTTCTATGCTTCTTCTATGTAATACTTAACGCTTTTCTCGTATAGTGCGGATTCGTATAGTACGGCGTTTTCATCGGACCAACTAACAGTACTATATATTTCTGTACTAATCTTATAATAATATAGTTTTCTGGTAATCATTAAAGTAGTATAAATACATAAACAACTTCCGTATTATAAAAATTTAATCAAATTTAATCAAATAAATGTCAGAAAGACTAATTTGTTTACATTTTCAGGTAGCAGTTTACTCCTTTTTTCTCGTTCATGCGCTAGCCGAATACTTTTGTTTAATATTCGGCTATTCGGCGATGAAGTCCGCAGAATATTCGGTATTCGGTATTTGGCCGAATATACTATTCGTTGCAAGTCTAATATAGATACATATACCTACTCTTTGACGTTCGTGAGAAAAATTGGCGATGCAATGAGTCTTGTAAATGTATAAAGTTGTATTGTATAGCTAAATATAAATTCTGATAAAGCAATTATATTTAATAACTGGCGAATAAATTGCTTCCAATAACGAAATCCATATATATCCAGTCACTGTACGATACCAGAGATTGGAGTAGAAAGAAGAAAGTGTATAATGTCGAATAGGTACACTCACCTGAAAGAAGTTGTAGAACGATTTACATAGCGATTATATGTAAATCGCTCTACAACTTCTTTCAGGTGAGTGTACATGTACCAAGTACCTTCCTTCTTACCATTTTCTTCTTCGTTCTAGTAGTACTTCTTTAGATTTTATCTCTTGATAAATCATATTAGGAATGGAGACAATAACTTGCTAGTAGCAGAGATGGTTAGTCGAATATTGTAGCTATGGGAAGTCGCTACAACTAACTAACCTATGTACATCCTTTACCCTTCTAGATCTTTTCATAGCAGTAAGCGTTTGACCATCACGTATTTCAAGATTAGATCCTTTCTCATTAATGTTGTAAGTAATGCATACTTAAATATTAACTTGTTGATTCTTCTAACAAAAGTTATAACTTCAACAACAGCATTTCCTGGTGTATATCTTGTTCCAAATTTTTTAATTGTTGTATTGACCTGTAGCAACAGTAACTTAAAAGCTAGTATTTGTATGAGCTTAAACTTCACATTATTAATGTTAATTGCTTGGTCCTGTTCTTCATAATTTCCAATCCCAAAACATATCATTAAGGATTGGTAATTACCAGCAATTTTCGTTAATCTTCCACTGGTACCATCGACTCTGCGATCTGCTACAGAATATATTGTATAATTTACACATTTCAATTCGTTGTCTTCAACTTTACTCGAAGTTTTATCTTTAGTTTTTTTGCGTAAATATATACATATCGCTCTGAAATCTTATTCCAAATTATTCTTAAATGTTTAATTATAAGAGAGTATATGGCAGGATACAGATTTCAAATCTTCCTAAAACATCGTGAAGTTTCCAGAAAGAATCTACAATTTAATTTTCTAACCAGTTCCTCTATAAGTTCTTGCTGATGACCATTACACTTAGCCTTTATTACCCATAAAAAGAGAAAGGTGAACATCTACACCATGCTGGGCACAATCATGAAAATCCAAACAATGTAACGAAGCGTACTTTGCTTTCTTACTATATTCATTGTCTCTTATAGCGTAAGCGTACCTATCCCTCTACCTTAACTTACTTAATCAGAAGATTAACGGTTTTCCTTGTGGAATAATTAGCATTTCATTTAGCTGATAATGGACAAATAGAAGAAACCAATAACGCGTAAAAACTGGCATACTGCTGCATTGCTAGAACAACAAACAGTTACATACATCTCCTCTACCCGATAGTTAAACAGATTACAAACAGACTAACTTATGGTTCCTTCTGAATGATTGTGTCTGTCATAGAAAGTGAACTAAGACGTTCTGGCCTTGGTGGATGATATTTGATCACGGTGAAAATTAGAACCTGACAAAACATTATACTGCTCAAGAGTTGTTGTTTCTTCTGTCGAATTGATCCACATTTACCTGTAATAACACCCGAACAATAATTTTTGTTCTGTTTTCTTGTAAAAATTCGGGATGCACAGAATCGTTGAATCCATCAAAACCGTGAACAGAATTGACGGTACCAGTTTTGTAGTGATACGTCGGAAGCCTAAATAACTAACTAAAAGATCGGATTCATAAACAATGTTCCAGTTTTTATAATCAATTTGCAGTTTTTAGCCAACATTTTGTCGATTTTATCGATGTTACATTTGTAGTCGTCGATGAACTCACAACTAGCCTTTGATCTCGCAAGAATATCATTGAATATCGTTTGATTGACCGTCTTGTATCGTGGCTATTATACATTTGATATTTCACAAATCAAACAGCTTTCATTAGTTTTCCTGTCAGGATTAATACCTCTTAATGAAGACAAACAAAATTTTACAATAACATTAATAACCCGTTTCTCATTCACTACTACATAATTATCACTTGCATGCAATGTCACAGTAATATAAGTCTTTGAAATCATGATTTTACACATTCCACTCCATTATTTTACATACCAATACTTCTGTTCTGTGTCGGTCCGAAGAAAATAGTTCAAAACCTGACTTGCCATAAGCGATGTTTTCTACACAAATGTTACTCAACCGAACAACTAGCTTTCTGTCAATCTACTCTGACAGCTTAAGTATAAAAACAGCTTCGCAAATGTACTAAAAATAAGTACGACAAAATATTTCATTTACAAACTATTTTTTCAGCGCAATATCATCCTTCCTAATATCCCTAGGAATTTAATTTTATATCGAAGGCAGTATCTGAGAGGGATTTACTTGCGGATTGTTTTAGGAGCGGCTTATTATTTTCAATAAACATCAATTTATCCAGATACGAATATTACAATTTCATCCCATTATTTCTGAAGTGATATGATATAGAAATACGGCTTTCTGTTTGATCAATGTCGGCTTAAGAGTGGAGCCGTACTGAAACAAATATGGATTTTAACTACGTATTACATTTTCGCAATTTGTAGATAAGATTGACGTAATACAATCACACCTTATTAATTATGAATGAAATCATGTGTATATAGTAGTCGGATAAATCTCAAAGCTGTAATGTTGGTTCATTATTATTCTAAGGTTGAATTAAAATGCTCTGTCTTTATTGCGCTTTGTGCATATTTTGGCACGGTTATTAATTTATACAGAATAACTTTATTGTATTACAGAAAACGATTATTATATATCAGCGAATTTGTTAGATGTCGCTATAAAACTAACGGCAACTATCAGTTACTGGAATGCCAGCTATCCTAAGTCCAGTACAGCCTTTTGTTGTGTCACTTAATAACCAAGAATAAATTATAAGAGATATCTAAAATAAGTCGAGACAGACTGCCCTTAACGAAGGCGTAAATAGACAAAACCCACAACTCTTGCTAATGTGTCATCTCCCCTTGTTACATTCTCTATAAGTAATAAATGTAAATTATCTAAAAAGAAAGAGAGATGTACAGTTGTAACACAATCATCTTCATCATGTTATTTCAGTTATAAATAAGAACGCGTTTGAAAGTAATTCTGCAATAAATTTACAGTTAGCCATAAGAATTTTAATAGGAAATCATTCATATTTTTAATGCTGAGTAAAAATTAGGGAGGTAGGGATAATATCATCTGTAATAATTGCGTAACCATGTTATACCGCAAAAAGCCTGTTGTAATTGATTTCATAAAACTGTCTGTTTAAGTGGTATGGGCCAACTATTCATACTGAAGCATTAATTGCAGATGTTCCTGAACGTATAGGACACGACCCCAGGATATTATTGCAAAGTCTATATCTGGTGTTTCTTATGGAACATGTAGGACCCTTTTAAAGAAAACTTACGTACGTGCATCCATCCAAACTGCAATCTTTTCGAGCCCTTTTCCAATCATAACATCCCAGACGTTTGGAGTAATGGCAATGGTTCAATAATTTAGTGAATAATGATCTGGTAAATTTAACATTTTTATCGGATGAAGCATGGTATCATCTTTCGGGGTATGTAAATTCCAAAAATATACAACGTTAGACTTTTGATGATCGACTCATAAGTTTGCATACCCAAGTAGATTTTTCTGCGACTGGTTTGACTAAACACGAAATAGTCCATTTTCGTGTTTCCATACTTGAAAACTAGGAGTTTCAGAACTCCGGAGCTCAATTTACCCGAACTACAACAAAGAATTATGACAGAATGTGCGCACATAACGCATAAAGTGCCCCAGACTGCATTTGGTAGCATGACAAAGCACATAAAACTGCATTGAACAAGGCGGACGTCATTGCCAACAGTTATTGTAATTTTGTTAGTTATTCATTGAAATGTTAGTTGAACATGTAAATCACGTTTATTTCATTATTGTTTAAATACATTTTTTGCAGTTACGTAAATATATTGGGAAATATATTAATGTCAATGTGACAATATAACGGTACTTTAATTAGGATTCAAAACAATGGATGCATGGATTAAACTATGTCGGATATTTGTACGTATGAGAGTGGTAAAGATTAAAAAATGTCGGTTATGTTAATGCATAAGTACCGTTTTATTTGGTATTCACAAGGAGAACACCAGAATTGTCCGACACTGATCTTGATGGACCCCAACTATGTTATAGAGAGACCTCATCTGACTACCCAGGTACGGGCTTTTATCCTCGCCCCCTAGTTTCTGAGCAAAATCAACGTTGTTTTGCGTATAAGCAAGCTTGTGTAGCGCAGTGAACTGGATCTACACCTACGACCCGGGAGGCTCGATTCTTGCCGGTGATTTTTTTCTCATTATGCACAAACATAACACACACACACATAAATGATATTATCCGTCATGGTAATTTTATTGATAAATAAATTCGAAGGAAATCTACGTTATGACATGCATTTTGAATGTCGCAGTCGAATAGTATATATCTGTATCAATTTCTTCGCCCGCTACGCCAGAACACCATAAAGTGGCCGAGTACCAAGCCCATTTTATAGACGACAGAGCTTTGCAGACGCACCGTGTCATAAGTATCACGGGGAAGCACATTTTGTTAACGTTCAACAAAGGCATTCCTTCGTCTACTAATAATTTAGACGAAAAGCACGCGTATTTAATCATTGGACCGAACGTACCAGGGAAAAATATCATTTACGAATAATTTGTATTTAATATAATTATTGTTAATATTGTGTAGATTAACGAACGCGAGCCACCCGAGTCGTAGGCGTAAGTTTAGTCCACTGCGCTATGTGCGCTTGCTTGTACGGAGACTAACATCAACAGTATAAAAAGAACACGCAATACAACGTTGACTTTTCTTAGAAGCTAGGACGCACTAGGCTAAAAGCTCGTAACCTGAGTACTCAGGGAAAGTTCCTCTATAACATAATTAAGACCCGTCAAGATCTGTGTCGGACAACTCTGGTGTTTTACTAAAATGTATTTTTAGGTTGATGCCCGGAAATTGAGGAATTGAAGTTAAATGAATTAGGGATATGTGTCTCGACAAAGCGTGGGTCGTCATTATCAACCGAATACCGAAAAGACATGACGACCCGCGCTTTGTCGAAATACATACGTGTCCCGAATGAATTTAAAAGTTGTGGTATTTAGAGTTAACGGAATCTACTTGTATTAGAAATGAGTTGACGATGTAGAAAATATACTTGCCAAATGTAATACATTTAAAAAGTTTAAAGTATATCCACCGTTTATGTAATATGGGAACAAACGAGAAATAAGCTTACATTTCTGCTTTTAAGAGAAAGATGTGAGGTTGGTGTAGAACTATAGGCTAATGTCTATTCAACCTAGGGGTACGAATATTTTGAGAACCGTAAAGTTTGTTAAATAATAAAATCATAATTTGTATAAAATAAAGTAGTTACAGTTGCTTATTGGTAGAGTAAACATCCTTCTGCGACCAGCATTGACTGGAAATAGCAAGCAGTTAAATACAACTAGTTTTAATTAAAACTGAAAGTTATTCTATAAAATCATTCATTCTTTATATTGTTGTTGCAATAGTGGCATCAACTAAAAGTAGCCATATGAAAATATAATCTTTTCTTGATATTCAATATCATATATTAGTTAACGTTTAGTTAACTCTGCGTGAGCATGACGAACATATTATGACTAGAAAGTCGAAGTACCTCTCGTTCTTGTTCACTTTTTGTTGTCGTATAATAAATTAACTTCATAAAGTCTATAAAAAGCGGCTACTAAACCACTCACTACGTAATCCTTTTTAATGTCTGAATTTTATAAAAAGGTACCGTACACTGAAATTTTATTAGGGCAGCGAGCAAGTTTTGAGAGTCCAGAAGAAAAAATAATTCAGTATTGATCCAGTAAGGGTGTATAGTAAGCTCACTTATCTAGAAGTATGCCGACACTAGTACTTCTGCAAAATATACATTATAATTTTACTATATTTACTTATACTTATATTTACTATATTTGTTTTAATTGTTCTGTCACATGATTTGTAATGTATACTCTAACAAATCTAACAGCATATGTGCTCAAACAGATAATAAAGGTATTATTATTATTAAATATTGAAAGATATTTGGAATAAACTACGTCTGTAGTTACCCCTAACAAATTTGTATTGCTTATAATCGCACTTAAAGTACTAATCAACTCTAACGGTATTTTAACATCAAAGGTTTTCATTTATAACGACTACCTACTGTATACATTGTTCGTGTTATTTCCTGTCAGTTAGTGTACATATCCTACATATGTTTCTTATTAGATGTGCGCTATAATGAATTTATTCGAAAAGGTACATCTTCCTGTTATTTTTCACTACTTTTAGGTAGCGAATTATATTGCTGCACTTATAATGACCCTATATAGGTCACGGCCTTAGAAGTCCATACCCGCATATACATGCTACACCTAAATAACAGGTATACAAGATGCAATTTACACTTTGCAAGTGGTTACTTGAAAAGTGTATTCGTAACGAGCACAATATCTATATTAAAAATATGAACTCATCTAATGAGAATGTTGAACGTGCTACACAATAATGCAACATTCTCCAACTACTCAAAGCTCTCTTAAAAGTCATAACGCTGGCAATACAATGCGGTTGACATTCCAGAGTTGTAGGAATTTCTTGCTTCTGTTTGAAGTTACCCGAAGTACACTCTCCTTCGACATATATCCTCAGGATTTTCGTGTCCTCGCTGCGGGTGCCTCCACAGTAACAACTCATTCTAGTAATTAATGTCTAAAAAAAAGTCGAACTACGTTATCAACAACACGTTTAGGCATATATTCGTAATTCACTAAAGTTGTACAATGTAACATATACGATTAATTATATTTGTTTTATATTTTTGGGAAGATACCTTACAGAAGATACAACTATAGCTGTTATCTTAACGCAAATATTCCTGTCATAAAACTTAGAACTACTTACTTTGTACCCATAACTTGTGAATGTGCTTGAACCTGTATCTAGCAAAAGAAAAGTAATGAGAAATATACATAAGAAACTATAATGTGCTCCTATAGGTATGTACAACATACAACAGTTGTATGTATGTAAGTACATATACCTCAGTATTAAACCTGAGAACTGTGTGCACATATGAAATAGAAACCTATAATGTTTATTAAAGCAAGTTTGCTGACTTGCATTCTTTTCCAGAATGAACCACTGAATACTATTTTCTTTTAATACGGATTTTATGTGCTTATAAATGCATAAAAATGAAAATGTCTATTTACAACCAATTATAGTATAAAGTTTCCGAGAAAACTGTATAGTTTGGATCGATACTACTGTTTACAATACCATTAAAAAGGGTACACGACTGCACAATAATATTGTCTGAATAACTTCTGCATTACTTGACTTCGCGGACAACCTAATAAACTTAACAACATGAATTGTCGCCTTACATTGTAAGTGGATACCCATAGATTTATTCTACTATATAAATAAATAAGTATTCTAGGCATTGTAGTAGCAGCGTTAAGAGCATTAAAACAGCAATCTATACGAAGCTGACTTTGCAGAGGGTGTTTGTTCATATTTATATCTTATCGTTGACTTAATCAAAGATATTGGTGTATTGTGAAGACATATTATTT
The DNA here is from genome assembly GCA_004785975.1 of Popillia japonica. Classification (NCBI taxonomy): domain Eukaryota; kingdom Metazoa; phylum Arthropoda; class Insecta; order Coleoptera; family Scarabaeidae; genus Popillia; species Popillia japonica. The sequence continues at coordinate 54,391 of SMLS01073823.1, forward strand.
TTGCCCTAAAAGCGTAATCTACATCCTCCATTGATACTAAGAAAATGTACAGTTACAGTGAACTAAAGCAGAAATTGAAATAAAATTAAACTTACACTAATGTAAGCATTACACACAATTTTATATCTTCTTCAATTCTCCTGATATTTGTTCCACTTCTAGGTCAATTACAACACTCTAATTCGAATAACATCAAATTTATTCCAAATACATATACTAATCGTCTTCAATATAATAGTTTATTAATAAAGTAGTACAAAGGTCTGTGTAAATATTAAATATGTTTACGTAATACGGATTTCCATGTAAGTTGCACTCTTTGGATATAGTCTAAAAATTAGTTCCTCACCTTAGAATCATAGATTCAGTGTGAATGCATTATTGTAGTAAATTGGCTTTATTTTAACATTATTCCACTGTTATTTCAAACTCTCAAATAAATTTGATGAATATCAACAATCAGAGCAGGCCGGATGCCGAAAAGTCCACGATCAAACAAATTCAGAAGGTAAGACTCCTAATTACAAAATGTAATGAACATAATGTGCGTTTACATTTAGCGTAGATTATATATAATAAAGCGTTCGATTCAGTTGGGTTATGGGCAGCGTTTGAGGTACTGAACAAAGCACGGATGGACTGCAAAAATAGAGACCTTCTGAAGTACATTCAATAGCATGCAAAACTTCAAATTGAACCGGACGATTTAACCCTTTCGTGCATAATTTCCACTATAGTGGACATATTTCTATTGATTTTTGACTTAATCATGCATGAAAGGGTTAATTACAAACGTCATCCCAGTGTAAAAAGGTGTACGTCAGGGAGATACAATCTCCCCAAAGCTTTTTCCGATTGCGCTTGAGGATATTTTAAACACCTGGATTGGGATCGTGTGGGTATAAATATCGACGGCAGATATCTCAACATCTTTGCTCGCAGTAGTGATAGGCAGTGACACAGATCAAGTAAAACAAATTATGTTGAATTTGAAAAGATAATGTGAGGCGATTGGTTTGAAAATGAATCTCAGTAATAGCAAAGTCATGATCCTAGTTGAATCATCTATATTCATTAGTGAAATTGGAACAGTGAAGGAATACATGTATATATCCAGGCCATCTAATAAAGATAACTAAAGAAAATAAAACATCGGAAAAATCGAGAAGAATCCGTATTACTTGGGCGGCTGCTGGTAGACTTATTGTTAGATCCGTCCAGAGCAACTCGGACATTCTAATAAACCTGAAAACCAAAGTATTTAATACATTTATTCTTCCTGCGATGACACAGATTAGAGACGAGCAGTAGCAGGTAGACAGTGGCACTACGTAGCAAGCGATCGAACAGAGTGGAGGCGCAGAGGGAAGGCCTATGTGCAGAAGTGTATGATCACGTGCTGAAACAATTCTTCTTCTTCGTTAAGTTTTTATTGAATTGTAACCAAATGCTCTGTGTGGCAGTGGCATTGCGGTTATCGAGATTATTTGTAGATAACCTAAGAATGTTTCTGTTACCACGAACAAAGCAATAAAAATCTTCCATAACAATTAATTTAAATAAACAATAGGTATTGAAGCCAGTATGGATACCGCTTTGAACTTTGCACCGCCTGTTTGAACATTGTATGTTCCAATTAAAATATAACTTTAGCGGATTAGTATAACAGCAGTTGTTACATGAGTATACAGAAAAATACGTGGAATAACTTAAATGGCATCAGTTTTAAATACTACTACATTGTTATCCCATTAGCTTAATGAAAGCAATTGCATAGGTATTGTAAAGGAATAGCTTATCATTGAAGGGCGTGTATTTAGATTTGAGCTAGAGAGACGTTGTGAATAATCTCCTTAATTATGATTAATGAGTAGCAGGTAGCGTTAAACAGAGAAAGAGTGCTTCCAACTTGATGTATATCTTAATTTTATGCGTTAAGTGAAAAATCACTACTCTGAATTGGTAAGGCGTCAATGCTACCGTCCGCGATGGTGTAGTTGATGGAGACCGTGGCGGCGTCGTTGCGTTCCGTATTGTAGCTTGCGGTGACCGTGCTCACTCGCAATAATTACATTGAATTTTCATGCCCCCGCTTCGCAACTAAAGCACGAATTTGGTATTTATGAAAGAAAGGTTTCTCAGATTTGAAATGCCATTAGAGGCGTTATGGGGCGTTAAGGAGAATGTATAGCAATTTTGTTACTGAGTAGAGTCCGTCCGAATTGCTGGCGCAACGGAGGGCGCTCCTGTTACGTAAATGGATCTTGGAATGCTATTCAAGTACGGAGTGACCTCATCAGCGCTTTCAACTACGGAATGTAGTGAATGTAATTTTATTGTGACCAATTTAAGTTTTCCGCTGCACCGATCATCACCATAATCGGAGTACTAACTCACACTTTTGTAGGTCAGCGCTGTTCAAGTTGTTTTTCCGGAAATGTATTTATTTACTTCGAAACGAGAAAGTTGGATAGTAGTATTTGCATCTAAACAAGTAAACAAAAACTTTTTAACAATACACAGTGCGATCGATAAACTCCTGCTTCCTAGTAAGAAGCTACGATATGAAAATCTTCCAAAGGTTTGTCTCAACTTGTTTTGCAAGTAATTATACTTTAGTGAGAAATTTTGTCTACTTGTCTGATATTCTTCTGCAACTACACCTAACACATGCACACGACTCATTCCGTTAAAATTTGATTGTGGAGTAGAGTTCTAATTGCATCTTGGACTGGAATATTCCCTTATCCATTTAGCATCTCATTTAATTTGCATTACAGCTTATACAGCGTATGTCACGACGTTGTTTAACACTCTGACTGCCGGTCTACTAATTAGTGATTGTTTTGTTTTGCGTTGTCAGTCGTTTTTGTGTGTGACAGTTGGTTTGCACAATTTTGTTTTGTCAGTCATATACGACTGACAGCACTACGTTCATTCAAAGCCTATATCGGAAAATAATTTTGGCGCTCAATAAAAAACTAGGTTTGAAATAGGAAATTTTTGTTGATTCCCAAAACATTCACTCAAAAAGAAAAAATTGAGGTGATTATCAGAGAGACTTTATATATCTTCTTCTCCACCTTCAGCTTGTATGATTTCATTACTGTTGTCCGACGAAGAACCGAATTCTTCGCCAAACTCGCTATCATCAGAATTGAAATTGGGATCCAAGTCGGATAAGTCACCTTCCTCTGTAATATCCGATAAATTATCCATTTCTTCTTGGAGTTCCTGAGAGGTAAGCGGTTTTTTCAAATGCCAACTCCCAAATAAATTAATAAAAAAAAGTACAACCTTCCAAAAGGAATAGCGGTAATTTACTTACATATTGTTCACTTTCAATATAATTTGAATTTATATCCCACACCGTCAGTCGTTTTAGGACATGGCTTTAAATGTATATATTACCCCTATATCGACAATTAGAGACTGATCGTAATTAAAAATGCATAGTTATAGTGCCCTACTACCTTAAACTATAAATGGCCTGATAGGTTTCGTCCAATGCAATTGACTTGGCCCTACTACGAAATGTGGTGTCACACGAAAACGACTGACATGGCAGTCAGAGTGTTAAATGAATGTGGAAAGCTAGTAGATATTTCCGTTTGAAATTTTACACTACTTGCTAAGTCCTATTGTTTTAAAATAATTTGGGTTCCATGCTTCTTATATACAATATATTAGATAGAATTAAAATTTCAGGTAATTCTCTAAGATTCTTTAATCAAATGCCATATTATAAACTTTATGAAATTTTATTGACTGTATAACCAATGTACGTATGTATGTATATAACATTTCAAACTTTTTAATCTTAAAATATATTATTATTGTTGTACCTGCGCCACATTGTTTTATATGTATGTAGCTGCATACATAATATTCATATTTTTGACGTTGGAATATGGTTCTTTGGTTTTGCTTCGTGCTACCAAGAAATACAGGGTGTCCGCGAAATACAAAGCATGCTTTTAAGGGATGATAGCTACAACGATTTAGAAACAAAAACATATAATACACCTTGGGTCTATCTGTAAGCGTAAACGAGAAAAAAAATTATTTCTCATCTCACAAACTTCGACGCATACTGTACACCGCCAGCTGATCAGTGCAAGATTTACCCGACGATTACAGGCGTGTGTTCTTGAAAATGGGCAACACATCGAGCCTTTCCTGTAATACATTTTCTCCTGTCTCTCAAAAAAAGTCCTTTTTGGGACCACCAATTTATCACAAATAAAAGAAAAGAACTCAATTTTGTAGTAGCCTTTACGAAAGAGCTTAAAGCGCCATAACATAATTGCAGTAATTTTTTTTCATTCAATGCGATTTTCCCCCAACTTAAATTTTCATTTACCGATCGGAGGCTGCTATTAAATACGCCCTTTTCACTCTAACTTCAACATAACATCGATTTTATTGTCATAACATTATTAAAAAAACGCAAAGGTACCTTTATTTTAAAATGTATGGCCATTGACTTCGTACGATACAAGTTCAAGGTCGTATAAACAGATGATGCTTGGCTTACATTTGCACTTCTAACTGCATACGTGTACAGTATGGTGGAAGAGAAATGACACCACGCTTCAATTTCAAAGTATGAAATAAGTCGTTTTCATCGTTGTTTTCAGTTATTTTCAACCCTAAATTTTTGATATGGTTTTTTGGTTATTTAAGAAGCAATATGGATGAGTTTTCTTGTACAGTTTGACCAAATAAGGTTTTTTAGAAATAATTTTTTTTCTCGTTTACGCTTACAGATAGACCCAAGGTGTATTATATGTTTTTGTTTCTAAATCGTTGTAGCTATCATCCCTTAAAAGCATGCTTTGTATATCGCGGACACCCTGTATACTATTGCTATTTTGATAGACTAAATGAGTTAAACAAATTTGATGACGGTAAAATTTAAACAGAGAAGTTAATTTTACTTGTTACTTGTTTACACACTATAGTTGTGTAAAAGTTAAAGAGCTGGTCAAAAGCATTGTCCGATGGTAGCAATATTTAACATTCTGTTATATAGTAGATTTATTGAATATGCTTCTTCTTATATCTCTCTAAAAATATGTGTCAAAATATGTATTAAGCAGGCATTTGTGTATATAATGTTCTCCAGCAATGCCTTATTTTACGCTTGGGCTAAGGTTGGCAACAGTGACAAACTTGTGATGTTTTGTGGACATTTTAGTGTACCTGATATGGATTTTTGCTAGGTTAGAACACATTTCTTCCTGGAAACTACCACCCACATATTCTTCTTCGTTTAATCGTACGCTGCTTTTATTGTTGGCATTAAAAGTTTAAGTATGTAAATGAGAGAAAAAGTAATGGGAGTATTTAGTCTGTGTATTATTAATGTATTACGTTCCAATTTTCTCTCAGAAGATCTGGTATTTTGCCTCGAAAAGAGTTACTCACTAAAGCTTTTCGTGTCGTCCCGTCTTTCACTATTTTCTAACACTCACATAACCTCTATCCACTTAATTATGTCATCGTAACTCATTCAGATAGCGGATGTGCTGACAGAGGATTAGACCCTAATGTGTTGGTGATCTAGCGATATTTATCTATGATAACGTACTGAGGATACATCATTAGGACAGCATATAATTAAATAGGTAAAAGTGGTAGGTAAACGTTGTCAGAGAAAGGAGAAAGTGGGAAAAGAATGCTATTGCCAATGACCAAGTTTGATTTAATATGGTGTGTAAATAGCAAAATAAGTAACCTATCCGTAAGTCTTGATTATTCCAGACCTATTTGCAGTCTACACAGGTCACATCATTTATTCCAAGATATTTTTCCCGTGAATAATGCGCAGCAACAAGATGTGCTAAGTTTTCTTATAACCAACAATAAGAAGAAAGCCAGAAAGGAGAATAAAAGAAACTAGAAAAGTAGAACTGCTAGATAAAAGCAATACAACCGTATGCATGCGCAATCACGGCAATAATCATTATGCATTTGTTGGTGTAGCGATCGTGTTTTAATTGGATCACTAATGCCACTTATATACGGCAAATATGTAAATATTTATGATTAAGAAAGTTAATTTAAATTGTTTCAAAAGTTTCCTCAATTCTACCCGTATAAATATAATTTAGACGCAATATTCGCAGAAATACGTGCTATACCGCAATTCGCAGCATCCTAGTCAGACATATTGTATGACGTAATATTGGGATAACAAAATTAGATAGGATTCGGACAAGAAATAACGTCAAGCAACTAGACCTTTACGTAAGTGTGTTGGCTAGCCAACACGCTTACGCTATAAGAAAATAAAATCAACAAAGTAAATTGTGTATGTATCGTGCATCTTTACCAAATTTATATTAAAATATATACTCTATCACAATACGTTAATTCTGCAATTTTCAGACAAGCATTACACACGTAATTATATCTTGTGCTTCAAATGAACGCCAATTATCTCACCCTTAGTTCTTTCTTCTAAATAATTTTTAATTACTTATCATTAACGAATCGAAATAAATGTGCAAATTAAGCCAAATTTTATCTATTGCTTAAATAATTATATCGGCAGTTTTATACATTTCATTACCATAAAATATGAAATATCTATTTAATATTAAGTGCGCTAGAATACTGAACAGACATTACAGTAAATTATTAATTTTTAAATTTATAACTTTAAACACAAGAGTAGAAAGGATGAATATGACAGAACTCAGATGTATCGCAGCTCAGATATTATCGGGAAGATATAAAGATATTTCCTATTTGTCGTGGGAGTGTCTAGTCTTTTAGGTCTTGTCATCGTAGCTATAATTCTTTTTCAGTAAAATTATCCAATAATCTATGGAATTATTTTTATGCTGCTAGTATTCCTTCATTTTCAATATAAATACTAGTTTGAACAACAAACCGATTTAAAGGAGCTTCATTTTTAAATCATATAAATAAAACATGTACTAAATTATTTTAATAACACTGGTTTTAATTTAGCACATCGCAAAAATAACAACTCCAGAGAATTTTTCGCAGTACTAATATGTAGCTGCATACACTACAGGTCAAACTAAAGCACGCAGTTATGGGTTATGGTTGGAAACTGAGCTTTAGCAAAATAAATCCGCTTCCACTATATACTTAGATTAAATTGCTAACAATCGTCCTCCGTGTGAATTTTATTTCGTGGAAATTGCTAAACATAATAGACACAATTCCTGGTATTAGTTAATGATTTATCCATCGACAATGACAAGTTTTTCCACAAACACTTTAATGTACTCAGTGTGCAAAGGGTTACAAAAAGAGGGAATTTTATACCGCGACAGTACATATACTTGGTTTGAATAATTTTCTAATTTTCCCGTGTTACTTATTGTGCAGAAAACTAAATCATTTTAATTTTAATTTTTCATATTGTTTTCCTTGATGTCGGTTGCTACAGGCGACGCCGCATTCGTTATAGGCAGCGGAAAATCCTAATCTAAATATTGTTTACACTTTTTGCGTTTACTTTATTGTTTCATAATAATACATTATTTATTTTTTAACATTTTCGTGCTCACCTCAACATTCCTGTTGGACGAGAGTGAATCAATATATCCGTGACTTTTTGAATGAAACACAGGTTTCTGGATGGGGTTTTGGTTTATTTTTCAACATAGCCTCCTTTGAGATCTATATAGGTACGTTGTCCAAAGTTTTTCCAAATTTTTTATTTCTTCCAAAAAATAAGATCTGTCGAGATCATCAAAATAGGTATTGGTTTGTGAGTTGATTTCATTGCTGGGGTCAAAGCTCTTTCAGCTGAGCCATGTTCTTCAGGTTTGGAAACCAGAAATTGTCACTCGGGGCTAAATCTGGAGAATAAGGCGGATTCGTCATTCACAACCTAATTCATGGATTGTTGCCATGGAGACTGCACATGTGTGGACCCTTGCGTTGTCCTGGTGGAAAGGAACTTTTTTCTTGACAAAATGCGATCGTTTTTTCGCAAACTTTATTAAATCGACCCAATAAGTTGGCATAATAATTGCCATTAATTGTTTTACTTTTGAAGGTGGTCAATGTGGATTATACGGAGTGCATCCCAACAAACGGCTTTGGCCTTCTTCGGCGCAGATTTACGACGAGAGACCCACTGTTGTAACTGCTGTTTTGTCTCTGGCATGTTGTGGCCGATTTACATTTCGTCCACGGTTATGAAACGGCGCAAAAACTCGTCCATATTGCGGCTAAACAATGCCAGACATTCCTGCGAAGCCGGAACCGAAAGCTTTCTCATGCCCCATTGATCATTCATAATAGAGACCACTGAGCCATGTGATATGCCTATGGCCTCCACAATCTCTCGAACCTTCAATCTCCGATCGGCCAACACCATTTTTTTTTAATTGTTTCGGGTGTAGGAAGCTCAAGGCGAAGATATACGCCATAGACCTTTGCGTTCGGAAAAAATTAGATAAGGGCCTGAGGGGTGCAAACATAAATCTATCGACCGACTGCCAAGCTGTTCTGAAAGCTCTAGCTAATCACAGCTTTAAGTCTATGTTCGTCTGGGAATGTCGGATGAATGTGATGCAACTGGCCACAGAAAAGAGGGTATCCCTGATTGGGTTGCAGACTTAAAAACCCTTACGGGCTTCTTTACCGGTCATTGGTACCTAAATTATTACTTCCAAAGATTGGGCAAACTGATCGAGACATATGTCGATTTTGCGAAATACGAACTGATACAGACGAGCAGATACTTTGCGAGTGTCAAGCAGAGGCAAAGCTTCTATGACAGGCGACTCTAGTGTCTGAACAGTTTAAAGCTTCGACAACTAAGATAATCCTTGTATTCGTTAAGAAGAATACAATATATACGCTCCAGTGAGGCATTCATCTCATCGTAAGTTGCCACAAATAGTAAATCAGAAATATGTCAAATACTGTCAATTAGGAAATGGCAAAAACTATTAAAAGGTTTTTGAAAACTTTAAACTCCTACATAATGCTCCATTTTCAGGCTAAAACAATAGAGTCGGTCTCGATGCAAACAAGTGAATATAATTTGATTTCCGTGCTCGATAAACTGAAACTTATAATTCAGTAATAACTGTTTCTGTAAGCCCTGAACCACATATTTGTGGAAATGGGGACACGTGTGTGTTATAATGAAAAATATAATTGAAGTTACCCTCAGAAGTAAATCCGGGATTTGAAAGAAGAATAAAATGCGTGCGGTTTAGCAAAATCGATTTGGGGTAGATTTCAAACTAATGGTTTCGCGGATACGTGTTGCATGAAAAACGAGTGTGTTACAAAGCAAAACTTAAAAATATCCGGGCGAGGAGAAAATGTCGGAATAACCCAGTTGCCGCTCGTAGATAACTCGGTCGTACTTTTTACAACAAAAAGGATTGATATAACATTAAGGCTGATGTTTACAATTGTGGAGGACTGATCGATGATAAATATAACATTATATACGTTTATATTTGTTGTAATATTTAGACATATGTACTATCAGAAAATGTACTAGTGATATGTATATAGTAAATAATTGGTCATTAGTATAAGTGTTTGTAGTATATCATATATACAGGATGTTCTATTTCAAAAGTAGGTTTTAAGTAACTGTTCTATTCTAGGTAACAAGGCGTTAAATAAAACGTTAAATGTTACGGAATATACGTAATTAATTTTATCATTTTAAATAGAACAAGCTACGCACTCTGTAAGTTTTAAGACCCAGTTTAAAAGTTGGTCGATTTGAGATTGATAAGTATACATATCTACTGTATAAGGCTCAACGCAACAGCTGCAAAAGTACTTTCATTTTGTTATGCAGTTGTTCACACTTAAGATATACATTTAAGATACCATATTAACCACATTAAGTCGTTTTTTTATAAAAATTAAGTATATTTCCAGAATTATTAAAAATTTATTACAAATTATTGTTACCAAACATGTTTTTCTAAAAATATTATACTTTGTAATTATGAAAATCCTTTATTATTTATTTTTCTGTTTAATCAGTTTATGTAATTTGTTGATTTATATCATATACAAATGACATTTTGAGTGCATCCCGAATATGTATAAATAAAAACAAATATATCAGGCAATGCCTTCTGCTAGAGACCATAAAATTTTTTAAAACTACACCGAAAAACAAATCACCCATCTGATGCAAATGAGTACTACCAAAACCAAACCAGCGTACGTACTACATTAATAAATCGTCACTATAATCCAAACTGTTTCACAAAGCAATCAGCCATTTACAAGCACGAAAACCAACTATACTAACGGTTTATAAATCGACGCTTACTATGATACAATTCAATTAACGCAATGTTTGAAAAAAATTATTTATCAACGAAGCAATATACAGAAAAATATAAGATATAGTTATGTATATAACAGACAGTGAAGCTGAAGTAATGTATGGGTAGAGACAATTAGTAACAAGATGATTGGACTTTTCTTCTTTGGTAGAATGCTGTACGGACGACGGTTTCCTTATACATCAAGTACATGCATACCTATGTATGTACATATATGCACTTATCAATCGTTACACTGACAAGCAAGCGAACATACATACGTAACATCACGTAAATTATTTGATTATATGGATTAAACGGAATGAACCAATAGAATAACTGAATTAACTAAAATTATCAAACTAACTTACAAAATACGATCTTTTTTGTGTAAATTTATAAAAAAGAATGCGTTTAATATACTCATTACCAGTAGAGAGAATAACATTATAGAACTGATTCGTGCTTTTAAAGCTGTAAGACCAGAATTGCTTTTTAAAAGTTTTAAAAGGCCGTTAAAACTATATCAGAGAAGGTGAAAATTTATTGCTAACAATAAGTGTTAATTCAATTAGATTTGTGTAAAATTCATTATATTGCAGCTTGTATATTTATTACTGCTTACTACTCTTTGTTAGTTTATTTTTATATATTATCTAATTCAGATAATGTTTAACTTTAACGTTTTATTCATTGCTAGTTTTCTTGAAGTTTTATTTTTATTTAAAGAAAAATTGGTTACATTTTACATCTAATTTCGTATTAGTATGTGTTAAGATGTGTTAAGAGTATGTGTTAAGATTTTTAATATTCCATTTAATACTTAAGATTATATCGGGTTTAGTGATATTTTAATTATGTCTAGTAAGGTTTCATGATCTTAAACTGCTTTTCTAAAAACTAGACGACTTATTTATGTATGGTGAAGAGATTTTGATACTTCATCTTATATAATAGTCAACCTTGTATTAGAAAAGTTAGAAACTTTCAATGTGATAATGTAATTTTCCTAATGATCAGATCACTAAAAACGAATTTATACAAACCAAAATCTACAACAGCATTATTAAAGTAACGTACCTATGTAATTAAGTACATAAGTTAAGGATTCTGATTATATATATATACCTATGTAATTGATAATATTCTTCTTTTTTATTTCCCTTCAATTCGTCAAAGTTTACGGTTTATAGACAATTGTAACTTTAAATAAAACATTTTTAGTAAATGTATTTTTATGACCTCTATGTACTTTATGTTGTTGATACTTTTTGCAGTTCTAGCTCAATTATAACACTTTTAATTCGATTAAAGATGAATTTTTCCCAGAACCCAATTTATTAGCAACAATATCAATTTAGCATCTTGTATTATCTAAAAATAAAACATACAGACATTCTTACTCCCTTAGAAAGTAGGATTTACAAACTATCTGCTATAGTCCGTACTTGACAAATCCTTATTGATAGTAAAGTAAATCGTCCACCATTGATTTTCATTCGCGTATGGAAAAAAGATAGATTTATTATTAGAAGAATATATATTATTATAACATCAATAACATTACCTGCGAATTAGATTACATAATTATCAATCAAGACGACCTAGTAATATAAATTTAATACATTTGGGTCCACTTATTTCAACTTCATTGAAATATTGTTCTATACAAGTAGTGTACGTAAATATCTAAGTAATATTCGATCTTGGGATAACTACCACGTTTACATTCTGTTATATGTATATTTTAGCAAAATAATTCGGTTTAATGCTTGCTTAAGTTAATATTGCATCAAGGTCAATTTGCCATTCGTCTTGAATGAAAATCAAAGATATTACTTACGTCGATTGTTAATAATTCATTGCAATAAATATAAAATTATTAATCAATACCACATTATGCTATGCTATTTATTAAGTATATGAATTAAATATTTAGAGCTGACCTCAATGTTCAAAACTAACTATCTATAATTTATGATTCTGTTACATTATGGATAAGTAAACACTACAGAGAACTACTACTACTACATAATTGGCTCAGAGTAATACATTCTTGAAGCTATCATGGTATCTATAATGAAGGTTTCCGGGTGTTTACCGTGTCATGGTTAGTAAAATATATACGGTACAAAATAAAAAATAAAATGGACAAGATATACAATAAACTCGACGTTTCGCCACTAATGTAAGCGCTTCTTCAGGAGCAAAGAGGTTAACTAGGTGGATACCAGAAGGTTACTAACCATGACACGGTCAACACACCCTCATTATAGAGACTCGGGCCGTGGAAGCCTTCGATATCATTTATCATGGTATCTAAGTATGATTAATGTTTGAAGAACTCTGGTACAATGAAAGGGATCATTTCTTGTACATGGCTGTCATTTTCTATGAAATGAAGATGTGTCTGCATTAACTAAGACATTTTTAAAACTCAAAATAACTTTTGTTATAAAATATAAAATAAATAATATAGTAAGAGAAATTATCAAGGAAAATATAAAGTCTTAACATTCTGTCATTCATTGTTACGAAGTAATTGGACAATTTTGTAAATTTCAAATATCAAAAAAAAAGGAAAGAGAATTGAAGAGTACAAGTTTGGGAAAATGTTCAGAATACCTGAGAACAAACGCAAACAACTTAAAACACGTATTGAAAGAAAGAACTTACAAAACACAGATTTTTAATTTTTTTTTTTAGTTTTCTTAAATATTCGAATTTGAATTTGAAAAGCTGAGAGCGCCGACTAATATAAACTAACTAGTTTCTAGATGAAAACGTTATTTAACATATAATAACAATTTATCAATTATAGATCTCTCTTAATACGTTTGAATGTCAGTATGCATCGTTTTTATGGAGATTTGCTTAAAGGCAAGATGCATACAACAGTCATGAGCACTTTGGTGTATGACACGGCTAAGTTATGCCAGTTTAAATTGGTTTATATGCAACAAGATTAGAATATAATCGTGCGTAGATAATCAGTATAATTATATGGTAACTTAAATCACCTACCTCTTGGCTGTTCGGCTTCGTGGTTTGAGTCGCCATTTTAGCTTGAACTGCTCGAGAGCACCGAAAAATGTCAACACGAACGAATCCAAGCTTCCTTTTCTAAAACCATTTTTTTTTGTTTTAACAGAACACACTAACACTAGCACTAGCGTTCACTAATTACACTAACTCATAGTTCCGTTTGTAGTATTAAAAAATATATGCGCATCATAAGAAAAATTCAACTAAAACCAACATCCGTCGAGAGAAGTACGGTAATATTGTTTGTATCAAAAATATAGCTCTGTTCATCCCTACTATTGTAACATACATACATATTTCGTATAACTCATGAGTCATGAACTTAGTATTATAAAAACTATTCGCATCTAGCAAAAACTAAATATACATACATACACAGGTATATATGTTTTATATGGAAGCGAGTGTTATAATATTGTGAAATATTTAATATACATAGCTCAACAAGCAGTTTCGAAGCGCAAACATACAAAAAGTGGTTAAAAACTAGGCGGAAAAACAGCATTGTATTCTATACAAATATATATATATATATATATATATATTTTCTCGGCTTTATTGGGATCAACGCCCATTAGCCACCATTTGTCAAGAGGTATGCACAAAGGACAAAACAGAAGGATATAAGCTTCACGTTTTAGGGCCTATTAAAACGACTATTATGGAAAGAGAAACGGCCACCGGTAAAAAATGTAAACGGATAGGGTAACTTCATATGGGTAGGAGTTCCAGCCAATTCTAAATTTTGATTTTGCATTCCGCAAGGTAACTCATCAGAGCTTTAAAAATGTAAAAATTATTACTTCTTAGAATTTGAATCACGTTCGTAGGTAATTCGACGTTCATCTTTACAAGCTGATGTAGAAATTTCTTTCTTGCCTCCTCGTATATGCTGCATCCCAAAATCAGATGATTACTATCTGAGTACTCCTGCCCGCAGGCGCACTCCGCCGAGGGAATAATACCTAAACGAAACAGATGGGCTGGTGTTTGATTGTGGTTGAACTTCAATCTTGCAATAGAGGAATAGAATAAACGTGTTACGGGATAGCACCTATGCCCTGACTTCATATTCGCTGTAGGGTGTATAAGGGCATACTGTGTTGCTTGTTCCTGGTTAGCTTCTTTCCACCTTTTGTTCCACGCTTTGACCAATAAATCTGCTTTTGCTATAGACTGATAATCACTCCAGATAAAACCTGTTCGGATAACGTTGCCTACTTCTATCGCCCTCTTCGCCAACTTTACAAATATATTTATATTATATGAAATAAAACTTTGCTTTGCTATTCTTTGTGATTTCAAACTTGAATGAGACTGCAAAAATGTATCTAATGTATTATTTTACATTGAATCTAGTGATTGACACATCATTACCCAGTTCAAACTTTAAAGATTAGAAATTTGATGGCACTGACTTTGCGGGTGCTGTTTAAATATGACTATTAATCTTTTTATGCTCAAATGCGTTTCACTTCACTGTATGGTGACCTACATATAATAAATAAAAGTTGCTTTTGTCTGTTTAAAGTACGATGCACTGACATCTGACATTTAATTTACCATTAGCACATTCATACCTACATCACATATGAATCCTATTTGTCTAAATTATATATGTATGTATGTTATTTTACAAATTAGCGTGCTATTTTTTATTCAGATGTTTCAATAAGCATGAGTTCCCTTTTTTGTGTGCAGGATTTTTATAAAGGTATCTTGTTCAGCTTGTCGCTGGAAAGCAAACATCTTACTTTAGAAAAGACACAGAAGAAAAGTGATAAAATTGTAAATAACGAACTTAAAAGTTAATCATATCCGTTTATAGCAATTTTTTAAGGAAACCAGGAAGCGCAAAGAGTTGCTTTTAATACAGAGTATCAAAATAGTATTTTATACACAATCCTTTGAAGCGTAATACCCACCTGATTGCTTTTACACATGCAACTCACTTTATGTTGAGAAATAGAATTTGACAAATTGGCTTAGGCAAGAAATAGGAAAGTAATTATATTACAAAAGCTATCCTAAATGTTGGAAATGGTACTCATTATCGCCTAAACAAGTAATTATTCTCCATTTTAAAGTAAGACTATACTTTATTTATAGTGCTAGTAGGAATACTTGAACAAACAGATTTTGTTTTCTGTAATTTTTTTGCCTTTCTAGTTTCATCTTTATTCTAACAACTAAATCTGAATAAATAATAGTACGCAAAGTAAACCTAATAGAAATAACTTAGAAAAAGAGTATTAATATGTGATGTATGAACGTGCTGATAGTACCTAAATTAAAATGTCAGACGTCCGTGTGTCGAACTTTAAAGAAACAAATTTTAATTATTACAGGTACATAGGTAACACTGACAAACGTGAAACAAATTTCAGCATAAAAGCACTATTACTCTGCTTCTCTCGAAGGATGTTGATTTTAGTTTAATTTTTCTTATGATGCGCATATATTTTACGGTACTACAAACGGAACTATGAGCTAGTGTAATTAGTGGACGCTAGTGCTAGTGTTAGTATGTCCTGTTGCAAAAAAAAAATGGTTTAAGACGAGGAAGTTAGAGTTATCGTTCGTGTTAACATTTTTCGGTGCTATCGAGTAGTCCAAGATAAAATGATGATTCAAACGACGACGCCGACCAGCCAAATGGGCAAAAGATTCTATTCTAATTCTGTTGCATGTACACCGATTTAAACTGATAGAATTTGACGGTTTCATAGGGCTCTTGAACCAAAGTGTTCAGGACAGTTGTATGTATCTTGCCGTTTTTTAAGCACACTCTATAAAAAAGATGCATACTGACTTATTCAAACGCATTAAGAGAGATTTATAATTGATAAATGGTTATTATATGTTAATATATTGTCATGTGAAAACTACGCTGTAAATTACTCAGACCCACAGCTTTTCAAATTCAAATTCGAATATTAAGAATTTTCTAAAAAAAAAATGAAAACACTGTTTTTTGTGAGCTCTTTCTTTCTCCAAATATTTTAAGTTGTTTCAGATTGCTCTAAACTGTTTTGAACACTTTCTCAAACTTGTACTCTTAAATTATCTTTCCTTTTTCCGATATTTGATATTTAGAAAATTGTTCAGTTACTTGGTAACAGTGAATGACTAGATGTTAGGACCTTATATTTTTCTGAATAATTTCGGGTAGTATTTTAAAAAGCTGGAATTTTAAAGCATTGAAACGGGTCAGCAAATTAAGAAAGAAGAAAATATGTATAATTTATCTCACTTAAATTCGCTGAATTTTATGTATGTACATATTTTTATATTTCATAATGGAAATTATCTTAGTGTTGACAAATCTTCATTTCATAGAGAGTCACAGTCATGTACAAAAAATTATTCATTTCCTTGTGTCAGATTCTTGATAGTTCTTCGAACATGAATTACATCTATCATATTTACTTCATGAATTTAGTACCCTGCGAAAATTGAGAGCAGCCTCAGAGCTTTAATTCAGATACTTAATAAATCGTATAGAACAATGTGGTATTTATTAATAATTTTACATTAACTGGAATGAAGTATTCACAATAGGCCTGAGTGATATCTTTGATTTTCATACAAGACGAATAGTTAATTGACTTTGATGGAATATTAATGTAAGCAGGTAATAAACTGAATTATTTTATAACAATATTTAAGAGAATTATTTTATAAAAATATTTAAGAAAATGTAAACTTGGTAGTCAGCACAAAATCAAAGATTACTTACTTATTTACGTACACTAATTATATAAAACAGCATCTCATTAAAGTTGAAATAAGTGGGTCCAAGTGTATTAAACTTTTATTATACCAGGTTTGATTCCTAATGATATAATATATGTACTGTAACGTGCCTTTGTGGTGTTGAGAAAACGCACGGTCCCGTTAGCTAGCTCGGTTGATTCAAAAACTTGGTAGAGTGGGTCGGTATTGGGTTCGTGGATACGACAAGTTTGTATTATACTTGGTGAACAAGTTAATGACTGAATAAAGCACCGCAATAATAAAAATTGTCTCGTTTATTTTTCTTTTATCATTTAATCAACAGATACCAGCAAAAATTCGATTATTGCAAATGAAAATTAAATCATTAGGTTATACAACCAGTTATACTTGAAGAGTGGAAAAAAATTAAGTTATACAACTTCGTGATCGATGTCGCTAGTGGTAAAAGCAAAATGTCAACACACGACTTTAGTGAGATTTATATCAGACTCGCACCTTTTACAAATTCTACAAATAATAATGCAAATAATAATTCTAAATAAAATACAGCTTGAAGAATACAATAAAACACGGGTACGATCTTTATTTCTTGACTAACCTGTTAAATCCAGGAATAACTGGGATGTTTTGGAAGGGACTAAGGTTTGTTGACCCTTGTTGGTGGGAATTCTCGCGGTGTGGAAACTTCGTAGGCAAATGTGTCCGGATCAATTTGTAGGGATTTGCAGAGTCTCAGGAAATTAATTTCTTTATCTTGGAACTCAAATACAACTCCTTAGATTTAGCTAACTGGTGAGTGCTGTTTTTAAACGGACGTTGGATCGAAGATTCTAACGTTAACGTTTAACACTGGACAAAAGTGAGGTTAGGAATTTTGTTTATCGGAGCGCAAATTTTAGCGTACGTATGCTTTCGATGTTAAACGTATCTCCCCTATTTGTTTCTATGGAAACTAACAACAAAATATGAAAATTCCAGGATGTGATTGGTGGAAATGCCGTGTGATCAAAAATAACAAGTGAACATCGTTTTTCATTTTTTAAAAATCTGGAAAATATTTCGAAAATTCATTTTTAGATTAGAAAACGAAGTGGAAAATCGAATTCTACGGAGAAAATTAGGTCTTTATTCGGAATTTCACAAATTAAAGATGCTTTTGAAGCTACCTGTCAGATCCAAATTAAAAATAGAAAATACTCATTTAAAAGGGAATTTACCAGTGGAAACTTATGTGAAACGTGTTGTTGAATACCTAAGGATCGTTTTCATGCTTAGTATGATATCGAGAAAATGTTATTCAGTGTAATCCATAAATTGAGATCATCGGTAATATTTTACTATGCTAACAGATTTTTCCACTCTTTTACAATATTCTTTACAGTTTTTCCATTACAATCATAATTCTTACCACTAAGGCTCGAGTTTCTGATATATACCAGGGTTAATGGACAAATATTGAAAAAATTCCTTCGGAAAGGATGCGAATGGACATGGAATAAACGTATACTTAACTGGATTCAAACGATTAGGCAGAGTAAGTGTATTCTGTCTATTTGTACTTCTTATACCGTGTTTGTGTCATGTGTGTGTGTGATTATGCCATGTTTTGACAGGGATCAGCCGTCTTAGCACCCCGTGTGCGATGCAAAATTGATCGTCCTTACCAATTTAGCTCGGAAAAGCTAAGCTGGACTTCTACCTAACAATCGAGGCATGTGTGGTGTGTGAGTGTGAATAATAATAATAATGTGTAATAATAATAATAATAATAATAATAGTACTAGGACAGTACATATGTAATTTGCAGTTAATATTATTAACCGTTCACAAAAAATCTAAAATCAGAATATACAAAACAGTTATAAGGCAGATACTGTGCAATGAATGTGAAAACTGGATTCTGAAAGACGGTTTCAAAAATAAGCTCGTAGTCTTTGGAACAAAACTGTTTCGAAAACCCTATGGACCAATCAACGATTATGGAAAATGGAGCTCAGATACAACCATGAACTTTGTTAAATATACAGAGAAACGCCCTTTATATTATTAGGCTTTAGAGGCTCAGATAAGCAGGCAGCGTGATGAGAATGCCGGACACAAGACTCCCCAGGAGAGCGCTTAACAGGCTATGGATCTCCAGAGTTGGAGTTGAAGATTGGTGGAGACCAGGGTTGAATTTCGACTATAGTGCCATCGGAAAAGATACTATAGCAGTAGCGCGTTAACACTGTAAATTCTAATTAATCTAAAAAATAACTATTATCAACTTTTTAAGTCGAATATGATACCATTTTTAATTACAATTTTTTTTCAAAGAAATTCAATATAAAACATATGAATTATAAGGTATGCGAAACGCATGCAACAATATACTCAACATTTACGAGAACGTATAAGAATATGCTCTATCCTTATTATATGACTCAATGTGTGCGCCTCGTGTAATTAACCTAATCTAAATAGTACACTATCACACTTCTCTAACAAAGTCCACCTGCTATGAATAGCAGAGGTTCCGAAAATCAGAAAGTGGAATTTATGTCTAAAGTAAACGAATCTGTTAGACCTTAATTCAAGTTCCGACCTCAAACGGATACACTTTAACACTTTCCTTGAAGGATCAAAGGACTAATTCAACAGTCGCTTGGAGTTCCGTCGCGTGATTAATTGCCACAGTAATTTATAAAAGTATTAATTGAAATACAACGGCATTATACAAGGTGATGTTTAAGTACGAATTATTACACATAAATATAGGCTAGGGTAATATTACGAGTTCGCGTCTCTCTAAGGCTAAGATATGCTTGACATGCAAAATATTAAATTGCAGCGCAACGAAATGATAAACGTTACTCCGTTTAAGTGCAGGATTATACGGGAACAGGAGGATTAATAGCAACTTACGCAGAAAAATTGAATAGCATTAGCTACATGTGAAGGCGTTGTCAAACATGCAATTTGGAAAATCCCATCATAGAACACTTACGCAGGTTAACTTCATGCATTAATTTCTCTTTGATTGTCACTAAATCTCTATTTTCCATTGGGGTATGCTTGAAGAGCTGTGTCTGTAGTGCATTGTCTTTACTACTTGCAAGTGCACCTTTTTATGAGTTTAGAGAGTTACTGCAAACTTATTGAATTTACTAATATTTGTATAATAGCTAGTAATATTACAGAAGTAGCGAAAGTATTTTTGTAGTAATAGTATATTCTTCAAATTCAAATAAATTCTCTTGAAATAATTATATACCTTACATACCAAAAAATTGTATCGTTGCAATGTATCCGTTAGCAATATTATATTGTGCTATATGTAAAATAAGCATAGTAATATATACATATGTATGTATGTACTATCGAGGGCAAATGTAATGCATCAAACTGCAATAAAACGCGTCAATTGTGGGCTTTCCGTTCTGAATTGTTATTGACGTAAACGTAACTGGGCAACTGCAATAAGCCGTATAGCCGCAGGCCAAAGGGTAGCGAGGATTTAAAGGAATTTAAACCTAGCGAATTGCGAATATATTGGAAATGAATATGATGATACTGAATTAAGGTAGAACGTAGATAAATTAATAAAAGAAAAAAGTTTATGATAAATTAGTCATTATTGGTGGTGCAAAATATTGTTTAAATAATAATTACAAAAATTATAAAATTATTTTCTTAGCATTCGCTTAATGTTTTAATTGAAACAACACAAACTATACGATATGTCTTACACATTTATACCATTAGTGTAGAAGTTTTAATCGTTTCAATAATTACTGCACTGATAGTAATTTTAAAGAGATTGAGAATTTAAAGGGATTAATAGTATTATAATACATAACATATAACATAACAATTAACATTTCCGAACTATGTTAATTATAATTTTATAATCAAAAACTAATCAATCCTGAAGTACTTAGAAACTCTAATTTTACACGAAAACTAAGAGGTTGGTAATCTATTATATTGTAAGTTACCTATATAACTTTAGGCCCAAAATTTTGAGTAGATAAGAATATTTCATTAGACGTTTTAATTTGTAATGTAGAGTATATTATTCAAAATTCAGTAGAATCACATACACAAAATACATTGCAGAACAAGTTAGTAAATATAATATCCAATTATAAAAATAGACATAGTAGTAAAAGCAGAAGTAGTAATTAAAGTTGAAATAATCCATGTTTTATTCTACATAGATTATAATTAGTTGACACAAATTAAATGTCAACTTCTTCCACTGACGAAATTCTAACGAACACCTACCAAATTATAAAGGTTCTGGAATAAGTGATCTTTAATCGAATTAATAGTGTTTGAATTGACCTAAAAGTAGAAAAGTATCTAAACTGTGCTTATCTATGCACATAATGGTTAGAAAAATACATTTATTATACCTATGTATGTTTTAATAAATTAACACAAAATTCGTTATTTTGTGATTGCGTAAATATTAAAAAATATAAATTTCTTTGAAACGCTACTTCATTTAAATCTTTTCTTAATAAGGCATCGGAAGCAATTCGTTTTCTATAAATAGAATCGTGTTATTATATTAAAAAGTATAGAACTGAAAATTTACAGGTGTAAAATATACATACATGTTTTATCCATATATGTATGTACATATAATAGCAAACAATATACATATACTTTTTACTTTTACAGCTTGTGCTTACGAAATGTAGTTAAGAATTCTAGTCAGCATTACTTCTTAGTATAAAAAGTAAATCCAACTATTGTAAACGAAATTATAACATATCGCTTTACATTTCTTGCGAATCCTTCTACCTGAAATTTACCTGCTAGGTATCCGTCTCTAATTCTAATTACAGCCTCCCAGTCCGAGTAGTCAAATGTGTCGAATACCTGCGGCAGGCCATGTCGCTTGAAGTCTGATTCATTACATTTGCTCTCGATAGTACATATATCTCCTCGTTATTCCCACATTTAAAATATACGGAATTTAACGCGAATGCGTTTGCTAGAAGATTTGTGTATATCATATCTTGTATTCAAAATAATAGATACGATATCTCCGTACCATTACTTTTAACCGCATAGGTTTATTTATGTTAAGACTGTTTCTTCGGTATATCCTTGGCCTTCTTATATCAGTGCTAATGATAAATAAATACATGCCACTGTTGATAGGTCTTTCATATCGTTGGATAGATTTTTTTGAATTTGCGAAACAAATATTGTCGGGTCTTTGTACATAGCAAACTTGCAAGCAATACAAAAAGAAATAGCGTATGAGTTTTAAGCAATATTTATGTAGATTTATTTTATAAAAATAACTATATTTAGACAAATATTATCATGCCTGCACAAGTGAATATACAACTTCGTTATTGGGTAGTCGAAGGAGTAAGATCGGTCGACCTCTGACTTTGAGAGAATCAGAGACGCGGGGTTCAAGTGCTAATCTTAGCGATAGTGACGTGCTGGAAATAATTAAAAACGCAATATCACTAACGGCGAGGTAAGACTATAATGAAATCTACAAAAACACGTTACACTATATACACAACAAAAACTACAGTGGTAGTATTATAAGTAATACAGCTTGTACAGGCTCGTCTAAGCTAAGTATATTCCTTACATCCACTACAGACAAAAAAAAAAGAAACGTACAACTTTAAAAAGTTATAAATTAAATTATATAAATATAATAGCTACTTTCTATTTGTAAATTTCTGAATCATGACTTTAAAATCATGATTGAATGTTTATTAGGAATATGTTCAGCAACTAGTATAGAGAAATAACGCACAAAAGATGAACGTCATTTGTTTATACATGGTACCTATATAACGCAGACGCAAAAGTGAGCTTATGTTCGCCTTGAACATATTCAAAATAAAAATATCATGTTCCATGAGTGAAAGGAGATTACCGATCATGATCACAAATCTTGTTGTAGTGGCGATGAATACAACTTTTTTAAATACATGATTTCCCTCAACAAAACCGGTTTTGTTCACTGATCAGGGATAAAAAAAAGTACCTTATAAGATGTATACCTACAAGTTTCTTTTAGTTTGCATGTACAGTTGATTGATTTTTGTCTCACTCCCACTCCTACGGCGTATTTGATTATTATGTTATCGTCGCGAATTGAAAGGGGTATTTTGGCATCACAGTCCCACTTTCAGTTAGCAGTTATCTATGTCAATTTAAAGTGCACTGCACTAAACCGAAACCTAAAAGTAATTAAAAGTAGTTTTTATTTGAACTTGTCTGAGATACAATTTAACAAAAAAAAAATTGCTGTATATGTGCATCTTATTTTTGAAATTTAGCTCTACAGGCGTTGGGCTGTGTCCTTTCTGTTTGAGTAAACCTATAGTTTCACTAGCTCTTCCTCCACTATTTTTCTCCACTCCATTTTGTCCATTAACTTGTCTCTTCAGGCTGCAACGTTCATCTTACGGATATCGTCCTGCACGCTTTGTCGAAGCATCTTTTCCAATATCTGCTCTTCATTTTCTTCCCAACTGGCTTCCTGTTCAAAATCATTCTGGGCATCCTATTTTCTTCCAGCCTTTGTGCATGTCCCAGCCATCTGATTCGTGGTGCTCATGCTATTGTTGTTATTTTTCGTTCGTCGTACAGGTTTTTTAATTCTTCATTTGTTCGTCTTCTCTATCCTGCCTCTGTATTGACTCCCCCGTATATTTCACGAACCATTTTCCTCTACCCTTCTAGCTTTTTCCCTTCTAATTTTCTCAAAACCCACGGTTCGCGATAACTGTCGCTCTAATTAATTAATTAATAATTACAGTTTTGTAAACTCTCTCCTTAGTTTTTCTCTATACGATGCTCGATTTGATTAGTGTCCTTAACATCTCATACTTCTGGTTATCGTTTGTTGTTCTTGCTTCTATGTCCGCTCTTTCATAGCTGTGTTCTCTTATCTTTATTATTATTATTATATTATACCTCCCATTATCGGGCAAGTACTTATCGCCATCATTCCCGGGCTTTTGTTATTCTTGAAACTCTTGAGTATATGTATTTATTACTTCTTCTCTATTTGACGGTTAAATTTCATTTCTCTGTGACTCTTGGAAGCAGTTTCTCCATCTTTGCAGTACCTTTACCGTTTCGGGTATTAACGTTTGGAATCCTGTCTGCATTTTTTAGACTTCTTGGTAAAATGATCTTATCTCTTTATTTCGACATCTCAATCAAATTAATTTCCTTCAATTTCTTTTCCTTGTTCCATCTTTTCGTTCTTCTACACAATTTCTTTATTTAATTTAGGACCTCCATAAAGTTTATTAGGAGTTATACGTCAGTTTAAAGTTTTTCATCTACTATCTATATACATACGTTGTTGTCATTAATTTGATATAAAGCACAATTTCTACCAAAATGCGTAACTCAAATAACAAACAACAACAGTTTCACATTAAACTTTCTGTATTAATGCCAAATTTACCTTCCTGACTAGTGGAGAGCTCGTCACAATTCCTTCAAAATTATTATATTGCTTCAACGGTTACCCGAATATCGGATTACCAAACTTTATGCTTTAAGTTTGAACTACAATATTACTCAATGCACTTTGCAATTGAACACAATCGTCTTCTTCTTACTGTCCGCCAGAATAAATAGCACACCTATTTTCTCTGGTTACTCGTTCCTTTACCTCCCGACCTGCATTACCTGTCCTTATAAAAACGACCAAAACTTTCGAGAAATTTCAGACTAGAATCGCTTGTGTATTTGTATATACTTAGCCTGTTATATCACATTTTGTTTTCAATCACCTTCCTTCCGTATCCTAACTCGGCGGTGTTCGTCTACATTTTCTACATTTAAGTTGAAGTAGGACTTAATTAGGTACTTCGCTGATACAGCTATTTCGCTACAATTCAGTCTAGGTCACGATATTCCTTAGACGTAATGTGCAACTAACTCGGAAAATAATTAATAAGAGTATATATAACCGGTTCATTACAAACTTTTGCAAGTGATCGCCTCGGGGAACTTTGTATTCGTAGCGAAATATGAAGTTTCTAATTAACAATCAACTTCTAAAAATGAACAAGTAGATGTCACAAAGCGGGCAGCTATGTGTAAACTAAATAATAGTTTTACTATTATTAAGGAAGGCGGTGGAGCTAAATTCAACGCGTTACGCTTTCTATGGTACGCGAGAACGGTAGCTTAGACATTTTGCTTTTAGATGAAGCTAGCTTCCTCCTAATGTTTGAAATATTAACATCAAAGTTACATTAATAGAACAAATATTCTTTGATTATTTTTACAGGATACAGCTTTCGAAAACTTTGTTATGTTTTGTCGCCCTTAAAACAACCATTAAAAATATCGTTATGAATGTTATAATTGGACACCGTGGAAAAAAATATGTCACGATATAAAACACTTTTTATATACTATATAATGCAGAAAAAACGACATAGTCAGTAGATAGTTCCTCGCTGAATGTGCATTGTCGGTGTCATCTAGGTTGTAGAGGATTCTGTAGACCAAAAAATTGCCTTCGTTTCGTGACAAATCCTTTCATATGGTACAAAGCCGCAAGCGTGAAATACAAGCTAGGCACAGACGATAAAATATATAAGAATACCCGTTCTCGGCGGTCGACTCAATGGAACTCTGTAGGAAACAATTACTTTGCAGTGAAGTAACACGCAAGAAACAAATTTATAACGATATATTGATTTTAGCAACATAAGAGCAATTTTCATACAGTACACGAAGCTAAATAAGTATTATGTATCTCTGATATATAATTAGAATGTATTTTTCAGTAATATATCTTATATTGATTATTTTTTATGTGTCAATGATACTTCTTCGAATAGTAGGATACTATGTTTGAGTCACAAACATTATGCTATATTGTGTATCTCGTTGTACGAATGGGGAAAAGAAACTTTAATCCCAGTGGGGGTTAGTTATATGAAAACATTTAATAAGCACGAAACAATATAGTTTGTCTATGAAATGTCACAACCGCAAGGACGTTCAAAGAAATATTTAATAAAAATGGATATGTTCTTGGAAGATATTTTTACTATTACAAATTTCGATAAGTGGTTATTGGAAGCATGCCAAAGGCATCTAACTGACTTAGCCAGAGCAGGCCGTTATATTTGGATTAGAGACTAAAACCCAGATTTTAATTATTAATTGCACAGTAATGTTTCTAGTAATTTTAACACTGATTACGACAAAGTAGTCAAAAAATTCACACGCACAGATATCTTACAAACTGCATGTCCAATTTTGATTCATTTAAACAGCTTTGAAGGAAAATAGATGACGTTAAAAACAAACAATTTTTATTAACATTTTCCCGACGTTTTTTCTTAAATACTATATCGTAAAAGGGGAGATTGCTGACTTCTAAGCGAAGAACAAACAGTATAAATGGAAAAATAAAATTATTAGCGTAGTCCTAAACACAAAACACGGAATAGTTACATGGCAATAATGCAGTCTTGTTTACAATAAATGTTCAGATCTTCCTCCCTTAATATCAACACAAAGACGACATCTTCGAAGCATTGATAGTCTCACTCGCTCGAATACCTCAGCAATATTTTGATCAGTGGCAGCATTTACGCGAGCTACTAATTCTTCTCCCGTGTCAGTGGGAGTCTCATAAATAAGAGCCCCCACAAGAAAAAGTCTAACGACTGTAAGTCTGGGGCAAGCGAGGAAGCCATGCGATAGAAGCACTTTGACCCATCTAGCTTTCATTAAACGTTT
>SMLS01073825.1:0-10180 GCA_004785975.1 Popillia japonica
TGTGTGTGTGTGTGTGTGTGTAAGTGCATATACATATATAGATATATATACATACGTGTGCGTATATATATGTACATAACCGCATGTACAGTTCGTTCCAAATTATACCATTTTCATTCGCTGTTGTATACGCTGTTATAGAAAATATACAAAATAATTTTTTTTAGTTAAAGTATTTGATCCATTACATTCAGCTAGGAATATTTTTGGAATAAAAAACAAATTACTCAAACACAATTGGAAAAGCTAATATGTAACAAATACTACAATTTGTTATGTAGCAACCAATAATTTGATCTACGCTCAAAGATAAGAAAGTATATACATACATATGTAGATAAGAACTTTCACTTTTGGTACTGCTGCATTATAGAACCTAGCTTGTTAGTACCAATTACAACAATTCCATAATATCTGTGAAATTCCAAGAAACAGCACCAAGAATTAACGGTAAAAACATAATTCATCAAGGACAAAATGCACAGTAAACGACTCAAACTGTAACAGCATAAATTGGTTTAGTTCGGTGTTTTTATGAATGCAGCAGCACGAATGCAAGCATACCTCAATTTGATACACAAATTTGAAAGAACAGGATCTGTAAGGGACGTACCAAGATCAAGCAGACCAACAATTAGCGATGTCCAAATTGCAGAGGTTCTTCATGAAAATCAGGACATAGCCAGAGTACTAGCAATCAGCAGTAAAAATTCTATACTTAAGCGATTCCAAATATCGTACCTGCGTTTGGAAAATTTTACGCAAAATTCTAAAAATGTGTCCATACAAACTGAAAATGCTGTTTGAATTAAAGGAGGAAGATTTGGCTACTAGTACCAGTAATAACTTAGATGAAAATTGAACCTGAATAGTTAACCTGTATTTTATGGACAGATGAAACACATTTTACTCTGAATGGTAGAATCAATACTCAAAACTGTAGAATCTAGTTTGCAGAAAATGCACAAGAAATCCTTCAAGAAGGTCTTCATGACAAGGAAGTCGGCGTTTGGGGCAGTTTTACAGCTGATTTTATAATTGGCCCGTATTTCTACGAGCAAATGCAAAATAGAGAAACCATATCTGTAACAGTAAACAGAGAACGTTACTTACAAACTTTAAGAACTAATGTTATTTCATAGCTGCAAAACGAGCACAACGGAATTGGAAACATCATTCTTATACAGGATGGAGCATCCCCGTACATTTCGCAAATTTTTCATGTTTACCAAGATCACCTGATCTTAACCCAGCGGATCAGTAGCTGCGGAGTTATTTAAAAAGTCTAGTGTTTATAAAACGACCACAAACGCTACAATAATTAAAAGATAATATTCTGAGAAAATTGCTGCAGTTCAACCATAAATGTTACGGAATGCTTTGTATAATTTGGAGGAAACTTTGGTAATCTTATAACAACAAAATGGAGATCATATTGAGATTTTGCTGTAATTGGTTTTGGGCATACTAAATCCCATTCCTCAAGCAATTAGATTTCCTTTATTTTTTATAGTAACTTGATTTGTTAAAAAGTTAATAATTTGAAATATATGCGTTATTTTTCCTTCCACGGGTACCGGTCATCGGTTCTGCCAGTGAGGCCTTTGCATCCACTATATTTTAACATGTGGGCCTTCAGGGCCGCCTCTGACCACAACGCCAAATGTAACGGAGAGAGACCAAGTATGGCCTCCAAGGCCGCCGTCGGCATCGAGGACATGGCGCCGGTGATGCCCAGGCAAGCAATCCTCTGAACCTTGCTCAGGGTGCTTACTGCATACCCTAGGCTGGCTTTGTGCCACCAGACCAGTGGAGCATAAATTATGGAGGGTATTGTGACCTTCGTGTACAGCCAACGCCGTTGGTTTCGGCAATCATTGCTCTGCCGGTCCAGGAGGATATCATCGCTTTGTAGGTCACTTTTTCCAATTTTTTTTTGGGGTTTACACTAAGCTCCTCCCTTTGACACCGCCTCTCTACGAGTCTGAGCGTGACTTGCCTCCTTTCGGATACTACGCCCTCAAACCTACCGCAGACCATCCATGATGGTGATAACGTCGACATAGCGCTGTGCGTGAAGCGCCGCCCGAAGATCGTGCAGCAGATGATCCACCTAGACACCATAGCACCACCGATGCTTTTAGAGTACAGAGGTTCTGTGATACTTGAACCGTACTGTTTCTTAGCATGGAACTGATCCACAATCTTATTTGTGGGTCAACTCCACCCCTTTAGCTCCTTTCATCGACAAGAAGTACGCTCTGTCAAAGGCTTCCTCGATGTCTAGGAAAGTAGCCAACGCAATTTCCTGGTTCGTGAAAGCAATCTCCACTCGTCGAGTTTACTCGTGGATTGCCTGCTCGCAGGATTTACAAATATATGCGTTACTTCATGATAATCCCATCGATGTCGCTAATATTAAAGAATGTTAGAAATTAAGCAGAAGTAAGCACTATTCGTAGGCGAAAAGTAAATAGGTAACACGAATAGAAATACAAAGAAATATTATTTAAAAGATGCAATGGAAACAAGCAAAACCCGTGGTAAATGGAAAACAAAATAAAAAGATAAGCGATACACTTGGAAGAATTGCCGAAAATATAAAAAATAATTAAAATGAGATATACTCTATGCTAAAAGTCTAAAATTGTTCAAACGACAGGCGCAATCTTCATATTTACACTCCACATGTTTTTCTGCAGCTAAGTATTTTTTTTATCTATTGATCGACTGAGTTTCAATCTTTTCTGCGATTGGAAGGCTACCGGTATTAGATCATCTCTTTCGATATCTTTTTAGTGCAGTTTAATTCTGTAATGCTCGTCATTTTATGTGTGGTTAAGCTCGTGCTTATCTATGTTCCATATTTAGTGGATTTGTTAGAGCAAAATATTAAGAATATTATCAGATAATTCTTTAATTGTTTGTTGCTTAATTGATTGTACTGTTTTTTATAAGTCTAAAATTCATTTAACGGAAAAAAATACAATAAAGGACTGAATTATTGTCCATATATTTTTTGACTTTTCTATATCAATTCGCTGTTTTAAATCGAGCTTATAATTTATATGTCAGTGTTGAATTCTTACGATACATATCACTTCAAAACATTCCCATAAAATAAAGTCTATGGGAATCGCGCCTAGAGACTTAAATGGCCATTAAATTGGACGTTATCCAATCTATTGTCGTGGAAAATTATAATTTCGGAATGCAGTGAAATACCATTCTATTGATAGGATAGAAGGACGAATGCTTGCGGTTGAAATAGTCAGCTAAGAGTTGAATGAGCTAAACGTAATTTATAGGGATGATAGCCTGCTTTCACATTCTCCTTATTGATCCTTTACGCATATCAATATCTGTTTCAAGTTGCCTGACTGATGTTTGTGATGTTTCACGAACATCCAGGAAAACTTGAAATGAATCTATGTAGTGTTTCCGGTATGCCAAGAATTGGACGATTTTTTTACACTTTTCAATTCATCATCAAATTATAATATTGTCTGTGATACTGCAGATGTACTAATTGGAAGTCTGTTTGGAAGACTAACGTCCAATCCGTGTCAAATTTCAAACTAAGTCCTTTTGTGTGTCAGATAAACTAATGTGGATGAATTCATTATATATATTATGTTAACAGAAAGTTTTATTTTTTCTTTCTTCGGCAAACATAATTGTGTTTCTAATTAATTCTCTACCAAATTAGGTATACCATTCCAAATATTCAAGATTGATGCAAGCCTCTAATAAATATAAATTGCACAAATCTAATGAAACTGATATAAAGTATGGCTATTTACTTACAGAGTATCCCATGACATGACTCCCAAAACCTAAGGCAATTTCAAGTCAAAAATGTCTAATCAACATGTGACCGAAACTCTGTCGTAACTTATCTACAAGCATTTGCAGTTTTAGATAACCCCACTAATACAAACAATAATTAATTTAAAAAGAAGTCGCTTTATTGATTTTGTTGTATACATAGTCTAGCTTTTCGTAGAATTGAAGTGATAGCTCTGCTAATAGTCTCAGAATCAGTACGATTAAGAAAATCTGTTACTTGTCTTCCAAAGTGTGGAGGCGCGCCGTCCGTCGTGCTGTATCCACATTCGTCGCCTTATATTAAATGGAACATCATCCAGTAAACGTAGATGGTCATGCTCTAAGAAACGTAAATAACGAATGGCCGTGAGACAGTCTTCCAATATAAACGGACCGACGAGACGTCGTCAATAACACCACACCCAACATTCACCGAAAATCTACCCATCCTGAAAATGGGATTCTCTTACTTGCCGTGGGTTTTCAAGTTTCCAACAGTGTGAATCCTGGTGTTATTGATGCCGTTCCTGTTGAAGGAGGCTTCATCACTATAAATATGTTCCAACAAATCCTTTGATTTGTCAATAACCAGCGACTAAATTCAAGTCTTGATGCGTAGTCGGCAGGCTTTAAAGTTTGAACAATTAAGTTGTGCTACGGTTACAAACCAAAATTATTGTGTACAGCTCTCCATACTCTCGTACGACTTGCGTTAAGTGTGTTGGCTATTATTCTTCGGATCCTAGTAGAAGGCTGATTGTCTACCATATTCAGGATTGCTTCTTCTTGAACAACTTCCCGTTGAACGGGACGATATTCACGAAATGCCACTCGTACACTTCCATTACACAATCAATAAATAAAGAGAATATTCTTCATTCAAAAAAGTGAACATACTTTTAGGAGTATTTTAATGTTACGCAAGACAACGACGGGCTAAATTACCTTATTTGACGTGTTATGTGACAATGAATAACAAATGATGACTCAGTACCACACCGACTTATTAATAACAACAAAATTACCGCCGGCACCTAATGTTTGTATTAGTGGGGTTACCTAAAACTTCAAATGCTTGTAGGGCAATTACGACAGAGTTTTGGTCACATGTTCATTGGACACTTTTGACTTGAAATTGGCTCAATAACACATCCTTAGGTTTTGGCAGTCACGTCACGGGACATTTTGTATAATTTGACCCTATCAAACCTCAAATCTAACAATGCGACAAAAATTTATAGACATAAATATATAATACTATTATTTTTATAATAAGTATTTCTGTACTTGAAAGCGCAAAAAATTTAAGACCGAATGCTTAAATATTGAAACGTCCTATATCTGCTTAGACAGAAACGGCTGCTGCATGCATGTTGGGTGAATATTCCATTCCCAAACCGACCTGATACTGCTCCAAGTACATCTCCAAGAATCTGTCAGTTTATGATTAATTAAACGTTGGCGCAAGGGTTGCTCGACTCGGTCGGGTCGATTTCATCGCTAACGTGTATAGAATTTCTTGATGAAATACCATTCATGTATGTTGCAGACGCAGTTGAACTTTTCGACTGTGAGAATCAAACTTTTAAGATTTTATCAAGTTAATTCAGAAACAACGTGAAGCATGCATATGAATATACATACATATGTCGATATGTATGATTATAATTTATTACAAAGATATAACTATATACCGCGATTACCATAATAATTAAAATAAATAATTTGCATGTAAAAATAAAACCAAAAAAGAAACTATGTTATTTATGTATAGAATATTGACTAACTAGAAATTTTCTTCAAAATGTATGAATAAATCCAGCAAACTCTGCTAATGGAAAAAGCTTTTGGTAAAAGGTCTCTTGTTAACTCGGCCAAGCTTATAAGGTACTTGAAACAGACACAAAATCACATGTATTCTCGTAATAGAGCTCGCCGTTATACATATGTAGTGTAATAAAATTAACTTCGAACTAAGACCTAGGAAAATAATGTTAAGTAAATTCAAAGCACAATTGTGAATTGACACAATTACCAAGCAACTTGGAATGTGTATGTAAACGTATGTAGATCCTTTTGTAACATAAAACTATTAGTTGAAAGCCCATCTTAAACTCATCTAAGAATTTGATTTTAATTAAAATCTGTACTATCGTAACAGTTCAGTTCAGACCCACGTTATAGAACCCTCGCTCTTAATAGTTTCAAGTCTAGAACAGACCATATAGATTAAAATGCGTCGATTTAGATTCAACATCGGGGACAACATTTTCAACAGGTTCAAGTGGGCCCTTTGAAACCGTAGATAAACAAAAAATCGTAGTTCTACCTGTGATGCAATGTGGCACCAGCCATTCTGAAAATGTGAATAATATCTTGTAAATGCACAATGTATTTACTCTTGTTCATCAAAATATCAGAAGTGTAAGAAATAAATTAGACGAATTAACTATATTTATAAATAATAGTTGTGTTAATGCTGTTGTTTTGAGTGAGCACTTGTTGGAACAGAATGAGACCATTTATCTTGAAGGCTACGAGATGGCTTAATTCTTCTATAGGACCTCTAAAAGGGGTGGTAGAACCGGCATTCTTCTCCAGGCCGGAATTGACCACAAGGAAACAAGAAACCATTGAAACAGTTATAGAGTGCAGTGCTACTCTACTTACCAGGGTGAGCATTTTGATCATTAATGTATATAGACCTCCACAAGGAGATACTGACGTGTTTTTTCCACAACTCAAAACGATCCTACAAAAGATAAGTATGAGATTTAAAGTATATGCTATTGTGTGGCGATTTCAACATTGATATTTTATGCAATAGTCGAACGGCGGGCAAATTGAAAGACCTGTTTAATTCATATAACCTCACACATGCTATTGATCAATAGTTTCCGATTTAGGAATTCTCTGAACAACCTTACGGAAATAAAATCTCAATATAATGATTTATTAATTCACATTTTGGTGTTGCGTTAACTCCCTTCTGTTGCTAAACTATTTATCAACACCGCGAGTTAGCATATTTTTTTCCGTTTCGTGTTGATATTATCTGTGTCTGTTGTTAAACAACGAGTAACACCGTTGAAAGATATTAAATTTCTATTTTTTGGAGTTGGAAATTTCTAACTACATGGGGTGTAGTTAGGAACATTTCCGAAAAGTGTTGTAATATTTCCTTAATTTAACACATTGTTAGTGAGAATTTAACTCTTATGTGTGTATGTACGTCAAGTTGCTAGACAACTTGGAGTGCCGCGAATGTCTATTTGGCAAATAGAAAAATGTGAAGACATATGTATTCCTATCATTATAGCAGAGGACAAAATTTATCATGGTCTTGGTTTCATATTAGTTTCTGCAAAGTAGTCCTCTGGACAGATATGAACGTTTGCAGGGAGGAATGTTATAAACATTCAACAAGAATTTTCTGTCAACGTTTTGGATTGTCGTAATCAATAACTTGGTGACTGTCCTTGTCGTTCTTTAAGCGAGAATAAGTGTGGATAATTACCTACCTTCAATTTTTTCTTAACGAACTGCCAGGTCTTTTAGACGCCGCGCCGCCGTCCCATAGAACTTTTGACTAGACATGTAAATTGATATCGGTGGAGCTGCGCTACATTTCGAAATTACTACCTATCTGAAATTGAGTTAATTTTTGAAGATGCATTGATCGAAATCGCTCTATTGCATGACCACCTAAATCACTTGATCGGATCTGGATTTTTATTTATGGGTATATTTAGTCTAGGGCGCAAGTTTCAAATACAAGAGTTATTTTATCATATTCATCAAAGTATCAAACAATTACAATAAAACAAGCTTGAAATATGTAAGGATAATTACTTTAGCTGTTGGCTTAGATACAGTACAATTTTGCATTCAAGAAGAATATTTATTAGCTTTTATTAATTTTAGACATAAATATTTTTCAAGATCTGACAATACCACTCATAAGACTGTAACTTTGGAACAAGTAATGGTTATATAAGTAAGTTTTCCATCTGTGTGGGCGGTGGAGTAGTATCTGGACACTCTTGCAAGAATGTTTTAACGAAGTAATATTATATAATTTTTTCCTAGTAAGACTAATAAATAATATACGATATCTATAAATGACTGATACAAAATCTCTAATGCAATTTGTTTTCATCCCTGTTTTCCCGTTTTTGGCTTAAATTTTCTTTATGCATGGTGGATGTTTAGCTGCAGCGGCAATTTATGCTATTTTAATAATGCTTATTATAAGCATTACATAATCATAACACGGCCACAACCGCTAAACTCTATTTGTTTTAATGCTAATAATAATACTTTTAATGACCAAAAAGGATATGGTATACGTCACAAGAAAGAAATACACACAATCTAACATTGCTGATGTCTGAATATCTCTAAAACACTGCATCATATCAAAAAAAGATCTTAAATAGGGACCCTTATTTTGTATTGCAGATTAGCATTCTACGCCATCAAGTACATATGCAGCTTTATATATTTGAAACTTTTTTCGATTCGTAACAGATTGCGCCGGAATCCCAAAAAGCATTTCCAAAAGCCATTCAACAACGAAGAATTTTACTTCATCACACCCATTTCAGAAAATGTGTTCGAAAATGCGGCCTTCCACTTCGATACATTTATTTATTCGCAATTGGAATGATTGCACACAACTGAGAATGTTTCCGGCGTTATCCTTGAACAAGAGTTGGTGATTCGCTCAATCATGATTTCATACATGGGTATCATAAAGTAAAGTTCTCATTTAAGATTTCAAAATGCCCCCCCCCCCCCTCCACCCCCCACTCTAAGGGGGAGGTGAAGGATCGAGTTCGGCACCTACATTAAAACAAATTTTATTAAGATCTTTTTTTGATTCGATGCAGTGTATACCTGTAGGGTTGTTGACATTATAATATACAAAACGTTAGTTTAAACTGACGAAAAATATAAAACAAAAATAAGTGCATTACTACCTAAAGATTTAAGATGAGAAATTCAACAAATAATCTTTGATAGGCCGTTTAAACATAGTCAAAAAATGGTTCCCTGAAAGTATATGTAATAGCATTATATACGGTATCCGCCAGAATAAACATCACTGAAACTTGCTGAGTGCTATGGTCTCGTTTCTGTAAAATTCATTTGTTATTATTGGGTTCATTGTCGTTAGTTGGCATATTAGTGTAACGCTGCAGTTGAATTTGAATTAAAAATGGTTCTAACGACGGCAGAAAAAGTCTTTTTGGCAAAACATTATTTTTGCTGATGCACAAATGGTCATTATGGTGCTCCAGGCTTACAACAGGTGTCAGTAGAAACAGTGTGTGCCGACGAAAACGCAGAACGTGTTTTGAGCCAAATGGTACACTTACCGCAAAGAAGGCTTATAAGAACTGCATGTACTCAACGTCACTGAAACATTTAGAAGTAGCTTATGTATATCCATTGGTGGTTATCACTACCGCATTCAAGTTGGACAACGTCTGAACGCTATGAACAAACCTGCAAGAGCAATTTACTGTGGTTGCATATTCAGCTTAATTTACGAGAATTCCATCACGTTCATGCTAATGGTTGTATTAATGGACAAAATATTCGATTTGTTAGACCTGAACCCCCCCCCCCCCCCCTCCTCTATTTATGTATTATAAGGTAACCATTCCGCAATGTTCGAATTTCCATATTTCATTGAAGACGATAATCAGTATCTATTTACTGCCAACCTTAAGTTGGAAGGTTACGCTCCAGAAGAGAGAGAATATTCTTGTGCCTTTTATCAGGGATTTACAGAATTTTAATCTACTGGTCGGCACACAATGGTTTCAAGAAGATGGTGTAACCAGCCATACAGCTGCACGTACGCAAAACTTACTCGATCAGCATTTTATGGATAAAATAATTTCTCGAAGAACAGGCTTTGAATATCTTTCTCATTAACGGTATCAAATGCTATCCGATGCGCATATTTTGGGTATGACGAAAGAAACAATAACAAATAATAAGAAACAATCGCACGGGAAATTGCAACGTTATCGTTACGTTTGCACAACGCTGTATGTTGTCGCTTTTGAACAGCGCTGTATATAAACATCTTTTTAACAACGCTGGATATTTTTGCGATAATTTCCGATTTTGCGCTGTCGAGTATGCGAGCTTACCTTTTAGGTTAAGCCGAATTGTGGGGCTCTCTCTCTCTCTCGATCCCGATCCAAGCACACGAGTCACTGGAGTTGGTTTCTGGTCGTTAAATTGGTTAGTATCTTATCTTATCTTATCTTATCTTATCTTATCTTATATTATCTTATCTTATCTTATCTTATCTTATCTTATCTTATCTTATCTT
>ML219437.1:0-24089 GCA_004785975.1 Popillia japonica
CACATCTAGAATTGGAAGTAAATTATTTGATATAATTTTATGTTCCTGGTATTCTCCATTAAAATGATAAAAAGGTAAATACATTTGTCTGATGGGAAAGTTCAAAGCTTTTACTGCAATCGAAAATGCCGGTCGTAAGGTCGGGGCGTCCGCTATAAATAAAACCTTTTAAATTAAAGGGATAGCTAAGTTGTGCATCAATTTAGATCTCGGAACGTGATAGGCCGTCACCTTATTTAATTTTTCGATTTTGTTACAGCGACGATGCTAGAACTCTGGGTTTTACCGTTCTAGTCGATATGAGAGGCGCCACATGGTCCACCGTAAAGCCAATTCTGAAGGCGCTGCACGAGCATTTTCCGCCAGGTGCTGTTCACCAAGCACTTATTGTAAAGCCGGATAACTTTTGGCAGAAACAGCGAACGTCGCTTGGTTCTCATAAGTACAAATTTGAGGTAAATATGTGCACATATAAAAATTATTGAAGAATTTGTTTAGTAATGCTGATAATGTAGAGTGCGTAAGCACACATTGCTGGCAAAAAATTGTTGACTGATTAGTAATATACATACATCGACTACAAGCACAGTGTAATCGAGAATCTTCATAGTTTGAAGGTTCCGTGGTAGCGCTCGCTCTTTTATACTAGAGATAACTCACAGCAAAAATTAGTTTTTGATAAGACGCACGCAATCACAAAAGCGAATTATATAGAAATACGACCTGTAGAATAACTACATTTTTACTCAACCTGTCAAGTTCTATAATTATTTATGTTGACTTTGTTTTAGTACATACTAACTTTAATTTTGGGCAAGTTGAATGGCTTTTAATTAATACTTGCTTCTACATATATACCTATAATACTTTCAATCATTACATGTCTTTTAATAGCCGTTGGTTTATTGCTGTTTGGAATGAGAACTAATATTCTTAATAGTCCAATTTAACAACTAAAATTTGACGTACACGACGATCTTCTTTGAGATATTAATATCAAAATATATCGGATGCTATGTAAATGCCACAAATATCATAGACCGAAGCCAGCGAATGTCTAAATACAAGTCAAATAATGAATGAGTACAATGGTGTATTATTTTCCTGTTATACTGCCGTGATTTGCGCTTATAATGTTTTCATCGTTTGCGTAATTAGGTATTAATATGTAATTAATCTCCAAGTAGTATACTAATTGATTAATATACAGTATGAATAATCCCAAAATGGTACATTGTCCTCCGTTCACATTATTTGAAACTGATCATGAACTGTAAACACTAATGCCGCTTTTGAATTACTTATTATGTATGTATTGTATTAATTATTAATTAAGTACTCCATATTCACTTTGTTTCCAATAAAGTATTACTTTTTAGAAGTATAGGATTGGCATAATTTGTATGTTTTATGTGGAGTGGAGTGCAAGGGCAGGGTATACAGTATGTTTTAAATCTGGCTGTGAGAATTCACTTGGAGGTTGTCTTATACATGTATATGGCGTTTGTAGATGATATTTAGGATTTGTTCGAAATATCCGACCAACCTGATGATCCTTTTTAACATTCCGTTCTTCATAAAGTACCGCTATTTAAGAATTATGATTTCTAAAACATCTATCATTAAATTTTAGTTAATTATTGAATAATTAGTTATAGATACGAAATTATACGTTTCAATATGTGCAACCAAATAGAAACTAATCAATCTTTCGTCAGTATACAAGCGTCAAGCCGTTTGAATAGCCAACAGTTTCTGTTTATATACATACGTCTATATTGCTTTATGAAACGTTAGTTAGACCCACGGTTTCGCCCGTGCTTACATGATACCGATAGCTCCACTTATTTACTGTTAACGTTTATAAATATTATTCCATTTGTATCACAATAGTATAAAAGATTCCTCTTTCCCTTCTTATGTTGCTTTTGTTATTCCTCGTATTTTCTGTCGTGTAGCTCCTACTTTCAGGTGTTTCTTTACTTTTTAAATATATTAAATGCCATTTTTTTGTATTATTTAGGTACTGTTTAGCTGCGATTTCAAGGACTGTGGGACTGTCTGAATTATCCACAGCTGTATATCCTGATTTCCAACTTCATTACTGACTTGCAATCGAGAAACCTAGCAGCTCAAATGATTTAAAATTGCTTTTATTATAGCAGATATTATTTAAATTCAGAGATTTTTTTAGATAAGATCACAAAATAAGTCCCAAGGTGTTAAATCGCTTGAGCGTCCACTCCTTAGAATTTCAGTATTTCGCTGATAAAAAAATTCTCTTAAATAACCCAAGATTTCACAGTACAGTGACAAACTGCCCCATGTTGTTAGAAATATACATTGTGAGTTTTATCATCATCATCCAACTGATTGACGAATGCGTCTGAAATTTTTGTGTGATACCTTTGAATAGTTAACGTTCCCTGAAGACATATTGGTCCAATGATTCGCTTTTGGCTTATTCCTGCCCAAGCACATATTTTTAGCTCTGTATGTAACGATTCCTCAATAATTACATTAAATTCTTGTATTTTGTGAATCTAAGTATCATCCCGTTTTACAAAACCATGATGCTTCATCAGAAAAGATGATTGTTGAAGGCACTACTATTGTACATTTTTACAAACGAATTACAAAATCGTAGCCTACGTGAGTAATTAATTGCTAACAATTGTCGTACTGTAGTCATCCGGTACGGATAAAGTTGAAAATTTGTTTTCAATAATGTGTGAGTTGTTCGAACATTGTGGTTCATGTTCCATTATTTCTTTAGTACAATTGACAACTTCAGGCGTACGTTTCTTAGTTGCTTCGCTGCTTGATTTTCTTGAAAGCTGCCAGTGTCAGAAACCAGTTATAGAGTTCTATCCAATGTTTTCTTAAATTGCATATAATCTTTTGTAAAATGTGAAAACTTAACTTGAAATTGTTCGATGCAATTCTGAACAGAGTAAACCTATACACCATCAATTTTATTACTACTTCGATAACAAGCATGGACTAAAAAATCTTATGTTCTAAAGTAACGGCGATTTTAAAACCTATGGTTAAAACTGAGAAACAATATGTTTAAACTTGAAACGATGTAAGAGTTTAATTGCTAATTGTGATTGACAATCACTAATCAAACGTCATTTGAATTCATGTTTATGAAAAAGAAAACACGTACATTTATCATCATCATTTATCTGCGTCTTTTTCTATCTATATATCAATACCAACTAGAGGAAGTATTCAAATGAACACATTTATATTGGCGACAGTTAACATAGCCATTAATAGTATATTATAATACAAGTGTATAAGTAAATCTTTAAAGCACGCGCGATATGTTTAAAATCACGACGCGAAGCGGAGTGCTTTTAAATGGCGCAAGTGCTTTAAAGGCACTTATACACGCATATTATACGCTATTTTTTATTATACCTGCACTACAATGCGAAAATAACAACAAGAATAGAAGAATTGGTGCATTTTACAAAGTAGGGTGTGGTTCTAAATTTTAATAATGAACATAGCACCGGTTAGAAATTATTGTTGGTTGGGTTGCTATGTGATTGCTGTGACATTTAATGTCAAATGTTGTGAATTTAGAATGGACAATATAAGTGGAGAGATCTCTTCGGAAGTTGAACGATTAGCTGAGCAAGCCGAATTGAAATTAATTCCACAAAAATAAAAAATTGCATATTATAAAGAATATGAGAAATTATTAGCTTGGATGACAAAGAAGAATTACCACACTGTTGACGAAACATTGATGCTATTGTGGCCTATATGTTGTTGCCTAGGCGACTTTAAAACACGCCGTGCTACAATGGCCCTTTTTCGCACGCAAATGCGTTCGAGAGACCAACATTATGATGCAGGTATAATAAAATAGTATATTATGACACTTAACGCATAATCAAGTTTTTAAAGCACGAATAACAACTTTAAAGCCACGAGGCGAAGCGGAGTGGCTTTAACGTTACGTTGCATACTAAAAAATAATTTTTAGTGTGCATGCCTCATAAACCAATCAAAACACACACAATAAGCGTGCATCATCGGGCCTTTATCGCACGGCGTGCGTATAAAGGTTGCTTGGTAACAGCCAATCCCAAGCGTTTAATAGTCCAGTGAAATGTCAGGAAATGTCAAATGACATATAGATACATGTCACTCGATAATATGGATTGGAATTATTGATTATTGATTTGAATTATTATTTGGACTTTGCAGGTATTAAACTTAATTCAGCTTCAGCAGCTCGTTTTGAATTTCTGTCGACATTATTAATACAACAATAATGAAGTGAAATGTCAAATGACATAATATAGAGACACATCTCACTCGATAAAATGTATTGAAATTATTGATTTGATTTCTTCTAGTTAAAATTATTGTTGCATTTATACTAAAAAATATCGTATGACACAGTGCATAATTAGCTTTTAAAGCACTGGTAGAGCACTCGTAACCTCGTTACTCGTGCTTTAAAAGCTTGATTATGCACTAGTGTCATAATATACTAGTATGGCATGTATATGACATTGAACAAAAATATTTTGTAACTGTCACGGCTGCAACAGTAAAAGTTTTGTCGCGAATTATTATAGAAGATAATAGAGGAATAATATACATATGTATATAAAACACAATTCTTGTACCGTAAAACGGTATCGAGGAATAGAGAAATAAAAGAAGTGATATTCCAAAAAGTTGTTGTTCAGAACTTGTTCACAAGAAGAAATACTTAAACCTTTATTAAGTGCTGCAGATGAAATTTACTTAATAATGAAGGTAATTCTTACAAACTCAATAGCCAATTTTGTATAAAAGTAGTAATTATTTGAGGTTTTTATTGTGCTTGACGTCCTAAATCTATAAAACTTGAAGTTTTAATAGTTTTCTTTATAAACTGCATAGTAAAATGAAGAATAAAATTCATTATTTGACTATTAATACTACTTTATGTATGCCTGTAACCGTTTCCACATTACATATAATAACATGTGCGATGAGAAATTCTTGGTTTATGAAGCCATTTAATTAAATGTGAAATTCTATAAACATATTCAGTAATATATCAGTTCATAAAACAATGTCTGGTGTTTTATTAAAGTACCGTAGAACGGAGATATGTATATGAAACAGTTTTAATACTATTTTCTGTAACAGTGCCTGTAATGAGAAGAATAAGTAAATGTTATTAATGAATTCGAATACTGTTTACTTTATCAGTCCATTACTTATCAATAACTTTTAGGAAATGCTTACATTGTGGCTTTTCTTTTTGGTTAAAACTTGTTTCATATAACCCGATATATGGGGATATATGAAACCCTAGAATATGTAGGGGTGAAACTGCTGTATTTTGTGTGTTGTTTCAAAAACGCATTCATTGTTACCTGTATGAAACATTATTACACAAAAAAAAATTAAAAGGGTATAGAAAACATATTTTATTGTATAAAAAAACCGAAAA
The DNA here is from genome assembly GCA_004785975.1 of Popillia japonica. Lineage (NCBI taxonomy): Eukaryota > Metazoa > Arthropoda > Insecta > Coleoptera > Scarabaeidae > Popillia > Popillia japonica. The sequence goes on from ML219437.1 coordinate 5,474, forward strand.
ATATAAACAGTTTGTTTAGGATGTTTACAATCGAACTAAAAATAAAAGAACACCCTAAAGAATAAAGAACGTTTATTTAAAAATTCTAAAGTGTTCAATTAACCTCACTATTAAAAATAAATACACCTTTGTTTACACGAGAGGTTTGTAGTTTGAACTTTATTTGATCAAGTTTCACACCATTTATGTCTTCATTGTCGGGAAAAACAAATTTATTTTTAGTGTTTTGAAATTACCTAAGGCAGCTATTAGAATGGCTTGACCAATTGTATCTTCCTTCTGTGGCTTTATGGCGAGAGGTTTGTCCAATCTATCACTATGCATCACTCTGTGTGCACCCAAATCTACCTATACCACGTCACTCGGCTGCTTGCGCTAGTGATACATTACTTACTACTAAATCTCAAAGCATTTTCCATACTTTTATTTGAATAATTGCGCCGATAAGCAGCTCCCAAGATGTGTTTATGTGTCCTCGGCATTGTTTCATATATCCCCACAAAATTTTATTTTCTATTTATCTTAGTTTTCATAATCCGTGCGAATTTTCCAAAGTTTTCCTATTTCATTTTGTTATTGAGATTATAAAGTAATATTCATTTTATATAATGTATGTTATATTACTTACCCACAACTTCCCACAAATAGGTTTTTGTCACCGTTAAAAAATTGGCAATAGGTTTGCTTGCTTATTTTGTTTTTTTAGTAATCACTTAGAAATTTCTGAATTTCAAACGTTAATGAAGAATAGTACACACTTTGATGAAGGTACAATTACCACCAAAAACAAAGCATTTACGTGGCACTGTTGACATTTACGACGGAAACATTTAATATAGTGTTCAAAGTTTCATATAACCTGCCGTGTTTCATATATCCCCATTCTACGGTACTGGTATTGTATATAATTTTAATACATTTATAACCAAGTATGTGCTCTTTTGTCTGAAAGAGTCGTTAATTTAATTCGAAAATTCGATTACGTGTTCAACTGCCAGTAGTAATCTACCCTTCTTTTGTGTCGCAGACAAATATGATAAGCCTAGAAGCCTTGCCGAAGATAATAGATACCTCACAATTGACCTCAGACTTGGAGGGTACTTTAAGTTACGACCACGCTAACTGGTTGGAGACGCGCTTAGCCGTCGAGGAATTCTCATGGCAGGCGGCTGATCTTTTGGATCGCCTTGATGATTTACAAGAGGATTTGTCCAGGAGTGATTTCGCTGATGATGTGAGCGGCGCTAAACATAAAATCGATCTGCACAATGAAATGAAAAAGAAAATAATGAAAGCGCCTGTTGAGGATATTGATTTATTAGGTAAGTTAATTTCAGTCAGTTATTTTGTGTATGTTGTGTATTGAGGTCTGTCATAGTCGTAGTAATTGTGATAAATGTAAAATAAGAATCAGTGATTTTCATATCGTTCGGATATTTTTTGTTAAAATAAAAACTATTTAAACAATATGGTACAGATTATGCTGGTTACTGGTATTATGATTAGAATAAATTATGCTGAATGCTTAAATTGCGTATCTTTTTCATTACTACGCTTTTTGTTGGTGGGTTTAGGAATGCTTGTACTGGTATAATATACAGTGAGCAGCAAAAGTATTCATACACCTATACAATTCAGGAACAAGTGTTTATAAAACTATGTTTACTGTTTATACATCCATACAAATGTTTAACAGATATCACGTGGAAGTATATCTCTTTCAAATGTTCACCTGTCATAGAAACAAATAAAATGTAAATATCTAATGTAATTGTTATGCTATTTATTGAAGAAACATGCACTATCAAAGCAACGCAAAAGTATTCATACAGCTATTTTAAATATCTTGGGAGCGATGAAAGCCTTCAAGCGTCTTGGCATGGTCTCAACTAGTTTGTCGGTATACAGCAGTTCTATTTTGCCCCACTCTTCTATGGGCCTCTTCTCCAAGTTTTGCTTCTAATATGATGTTGCCTGATCTGTTTTTCGAGGTGATGCCATAGATTTCTATGGGATTCATTTCGGGCGACTGAGGAGGTGTTTTAAGAAGGTTTTAAGAAAGTAGGACTGCAAGATTATTGCAACAAAATTGATTTCATTTGTTCATCAGACATTTAGTAAACATGTAAGCACAGATACAGCTCGGAGAGTGTTACATGGTGAAGGTTTTAAGGTAAGAGTAGCTAGGACGAAACCACTGCCTAACAATGCGAAGAGAGTAAAGCGTCTCGCGTTTGCCAAACAATACGTTAATGCCTCTTCAGACGTTTGGAATACAGTTAATTTTATGGACTAACGTATACGGATCCGATGGGCGTCATTTGGTGCGGAAGAAAGCAGGACAAGCCTTAAAATAGTAAAACTTACGAGTTAAAACATGGAGAAGCGTCCGTGATAGTATGGAGTTGTATGACTGCAAATTGGGTGAGAAATTTGGTTATTTTTTGAGGTATAATGTATAGATTTGTTTAATTGAACATATTAAAAACAAATCTTAAACAAACTGCAGAGAGAAACTGCGAATTACTGATGAATTTTCCTTGTACCAACATAATGACCGCAAGCACTCTGCACGAGTCGTATAATAATCGTTATTATATAAACTCCAAAAGTACTTAAAACACCTTTCCAGTTTCCCGACATGAACTCCATAGAATATCGATGACATCGTATCTCAAACAACAGATCTGGCAACATAATATTAGAAGCAAAACAGACTTGGAGTACTCTTGGCTCTTAGTAAAGTTGGATAAAATAGATCCCTTGTATATTGCCAAACTAGTTTAGTCTATGCCTAAACGATTGAGGGTCCTCATCGACGACAAAGGTGGTGTTAGAAGATATTAAAAGTTTGCAATCAATTTGTATTTTATATTCAAAATAAGTGTATGAATACTTTTTCGTTGAGTTTATAGCGCATGTTTATTCAATAAATAGCATAACAATTATATTATTTACATTTTATGTGTTTCTATCGCAGCTGAACATTTGAAATAGATGTAGTTCTACCTGACATCTGTTAAACATTTCTATAAGCAGTAAACATAGTTTTATAAAAACTTATTCCTGTATGAATACTTTTTCTGCGCACTGTACATATACTGGAACTGATAGGTTCCTGGATCATTCAACTACTTGCAAGACAAGAGTATAAAATAATAATAATCACATGAATAATGTTTGTATAATTTTGTGCAGACTAGAAGGTTTGTATCTTATTTTAAAATAAACTTAACTACATTATGAAAGTAAATATAATATGGGTTTCCAATTTATGACTGAACAGCTAAAGAAACTATTGATTCTGTGTCAAAATCTGCTAATATACAGCCTACCTCAATAGTCTAAATACGAAAACACGATTTTATTGAGTACTGTAGTCATTAGCGACTGTAGCATATTTTGTAGAAAAATATGTTTACACGGTTTATTCCGTAGACGAATGTAATCAGCACCTGTGCGCTGCTATGTTCGTCTTCAACAAAACCTACGTGTTTGATTGGCTAATCATACCGGCAATGAGTTCTTTGATATTATATCATTATTTTAAATGAATGCAATACGTGTTATGAAAAATTATCTGCTAAAAAATATTTATCTAATTGTATGAGGAGGAGAGCTTGTGACCGAAGATGAAGGTACACTTTAGACTTCCTTTTATGCTTATAGGTTTGCATTTGTTAGACTTCTTACAGTACTAATCTCTGCGAAAGCTAGTCTCCGTACTCCGGATATGTATGGTTTCTCACCCAAGCCACAGATCATCAAACTAATATTCTTCATTTACTACTACATCATTGAAAATAGTTTTTATGAGTGCTTTCAACGGCGGTTAAAAATGTAGCTCCAGATCTCGTTTCAGCGTTCTGGGTAGTTTTCTGCTTACATTTCGTCATCCACAATTGAAGCGGTATCAAACGTCAATGGAAAAGTTCTGTCATAGGACGCCTAAGTTAATTCGTAAAAAACAAAGAAATAATAATATACAGTAAATTTTCTTAATTAGATTAGTGTTAATTTTAGCAATGCAAACACGCTAAAACATAATTTTATCTATTGCTTAAAGAATGCATCTCTAATTCACAACAAACATTTTTTTATCTATATATTTTATATACTTAAAATCTAAAACAGTTAAACACTGTGACTAATTTTAAAGATGCCTTAAATAAACTTAAAGATTCTGTTCTTGTAAAAACCGTTTCACATCTGTCTGAATCGAAAATTTATATATTGTTTGCACTATTTTGTATATTGATCACGTTTCTACCCTACGTTCGATGTTACAAGGGCACTGAATACGGTTGCCTATATTTACATCATCCATCCGCTAAAACAATTCACCGAATGCTTGACTTTAAATTCTTGTCTTGCATTTGTATTTTACAAGTAAAAATTGACATTTGTAGCACCTGCATTATTTGTATGCAATGCGACTTTTGCTTGACACTGACATCCTCTGAGTTTAATACACTAGACAAAGTTTGTATTATAAATATTATAAATATTCAATTTATTTTTGTATCTTTATCCATAATAAGAGAATCTATAAATGCAATAATACAGAAAGGAAGCAGTGATTTGAAGAAACGTCATTGATTATGTTCCATTAATTTCTGGTATATATTCTCGTTACTATGAACGCCAGTTTTCTTCTTCCTGGGGAAATATATGCCGATACAAACGACCGAAAATTCTTGAATCCGAGACGAGACCGCTTACAACTGTCACGGATGCATTGTATAATTAGATACCAGTATTTTTTCGTCACAATTCCATTGAAAGTATGGAGAAATTAAAACTTATCTTTTATTTATCAATAACCGATTTATATTGAAATTTACACAGAGGATTACAAATATGATGGTATGAAACCAATATGTTTGCTATACACTATGATGGTACTGCTTGAAACAGGTTAATAGAGCCCAGCACAAGTACAAAAAAGCGATTTACGACTGAAGCTCTCTCTGAATCAATTCTTATAGTAATGGTGTATGACTTACAATTTGTTCTCTCTTTAGTCAACAACCAATTTTGCCGCTTCTATCCGCATATAATATGGAACTTACAGGTCAGTGTATTTTGCAAACGTATGTATGTACCATCTGTGTCCGAAGGAACTAAAAAAGCATAAAACTACAGTTGGAAAATGAACTTCCGTGTTACATAAGTATGTCCACACGTATTAAAAGAAGAAACTGTTGTTTGGATGTTGTGCACACACTGGACCGTCTTAAATCATCTTCATTGTTGTTAGTTACTACAGGATTAGAAAATTCCAATAGAGGGGCAATTGCGATATTATCGTCTAGATAAATTACAAACATTTTGGTGTTTGACCCGATTGCTATTTTCTAATTGAATTATGTGCGATGAAGAAAACCAAATCTCCAAATACTGCCGAACATAAAATTAGAGTCACGCCGTGTTTTGAAGATATTTGAGAACTTCTTTTCGTTTTCAACACTTTCTCGGATGTAACATAGTCATGTCGTGTTGCGTAAACAAAAGAAAAGTATTTGTTTTTTTCAAAGTTGACAAGTTTAGTGTAATATGCTTTTCGTTAAAACAAAAGAAAGAATTTTAGCATCGAGCATTGCCTCCTCTGGCAGTGATAACAGCTTGCAAATGACGAGGCAAGCTTTGGATCATATTTTGGATCAGATTCTGCGGACGATTGTCTCATTCCTGCACCTGTATGTTACGAAGCTCCAAAATTTCTGGTGGCCGGTACATGTGTTCGTAAACGTTTCCCCGTCTCATCCCAAACATGTTCAATTGGATTCATAACTCTACTGTGAGCAGGCCAAGCAAATTGTGTGATTTTAACCTCGTCAAGATATTCAGTAACCATCCCAGCAGTATGGAGCCGTGCATTATCTTGCATGAAGTTTGCGTCGTCTCCAAGAATAACCATGAACGGTATAACATGCTTGTTTAGAACCTGTGTGAGGTATCTATACGCATTCAATGTCCCATTCTCGATAAAGACTAACTCCCTGCGAGCGTCAAAAGATATGCCTCCCCAAGCCATAACTGAACTTCCACCAAATGGAAGTCGTTCGGCAATACACGCTTGAGCATATCTCGCCCTGTTGTCGCCAAACTGTAACACGTGTGAGCCCGTAAGACAAAATCGCGATTTATCGGAAAACAATACGCGAGTCCAATCCGCTGTTGTCCAAGCTAAGTGTTCTCGTGCAAAATTCAACCCAGCAATTCGATGTTCATGGGAAAGCGGCGGTCAGTAACTCTTGTTCGAGAAGATAATCCAGCAGAATGGAGTCGCCTCACTGTCCACTCACTTAAATTTACATTTCTCACTTCTTGTAGATGATGTCGAAGAAAAACTGCTGTGACTGTTCGGTTTCTCAAAGCAGTAAAAACGAGAATGCGGTGATCTCTAGCTGTTGTAGTGCTGCCTTGTCCTGAACCAGGTCCTCGAGTGAGGACACCAGTTTCTTCATACCGCTGCAATAGTTGTTGCACACTCAAGAGACTTACACCTACGTTTCTCGCAGTTTCGCGCTGAGCGCGACCATCTTCTATAGACTCTACAATTCTTGCCGCAACAAAAGGATTTATTCTCATTGACATACACTGACTATTATGATACAACTATGGAAACAATTTTCAATTGACAGATAAGGCCATAGAAACCAAAAATATGCCGATGATGGTTTTTAGGAATTCAGTTGAGGGACCCTGCTTAGGCAGCGCGCAGGATAGTATTTTCACACAACAAAAAGATATCTATTCGGGACCTGATGATGTCTATCTGCGTCTCTCGTCTGCTAATGCCCATGAATGCGATTGGACACAAGTTCGCCCACTTAATCTTGCGCCGGCCTGCGTCAACTGCTCATGTTGTTCACGCAAACACGACAAAAAACTCGCATAAAGTTAGTGAACTACCGAGTAGTAGTGAATTACCGAAAAAGTTCCGAAAACAAAAAAAATTCTGAAATAACTTCAAAATATAGGGTGACCCTAATTTTACGTCCGCCAGTGTATAATACAAATCAAATTCTTACGTATGGGTATTTTTATCTTTTTTTTTCCGGTTAACGGCTACGAGTAAAATCATTTTGAATGATTTTCAAAATTTCCTCAGTTTCATCTTATGGATGTTGTAAATCATAACGCGTTTGTAGGACAGAGAATTGCTATTAGCGGAATATCACTTAATCGTGCCCGCTGTCACTACATGAAAACTTAATTTTTGGGCATGAAGGGAGGGTATCTGCGTGGATGATATGTGATTACTACGATACGGTACCAGAAGCCGCAGTACCTGAAAAGGTCATTTAGTCCACGAGTCACTTCCTGGCTCTGCAATTTTCCGTCTTGGTGATCAGGAACTGGTTGATCTTACATGGAATTTAACGTTGTTGGATATTTTTGAGGTATTTTGATGTTTGAGCAACTTATGACCAGTTATGGAAGCAACTATATATATGAGAAATTAACTAGTACGTCTGGTATTGCCGCAAAAATTGTTAATCTAACTGTCATGCAAATTTCAATAAAGTGTATTGTTGAGTGGTGTCCATTAAAACATAAATTGGTTTTTAAAAATCATTTCTCAATTCCTCCATTCTCCTACCAAAATAACCACGGAAATTATCTTATTTTATTATATTGTATTCAATGCATTAACGCAAGTATAAATTTTGATGAAAATCGAAACTTACGATATCTGGATTGAAGAATTTGCAAACCGAAGTAGGAAAATCGTGTTTAACCGTTAATAAGCCAATTGTTCTTTGTAGTAACTTCCCCTGTTATATAATCCACTATAGCATATAAATTCCTGCAGAACGACTAGTAGCGATCATCGGAAATTAAAAACTGAACGCATCATTGTGTGCAGTGTGTAGTGAACAGTGTGCAGTTTGAACCAAACACATGTTTATATGTACTACATTTAAGAAACTAGCCCAAACTCGGTACCGTGAATTAGATGGAGTATGGCTCCAATACGAAAATTTGGCAAGAATCCGATAGGATAAAATTTACTGCAGAATCAAATCTGTACTGCAATAGGGAAGCATCAGCTCATTTATACATATACGTGCGATACTGGCCTGTATAAATATCCATCTGTGTGTATGTATACTAGATACATGTAATACGTAGAATGTTACGAGTACCATCTAACCGAATTTCGAATTAGAATGTTGGGAGTAATATAACAAAATTATTTGATAACATTTAACCACAGTGAATAAATGTTAGCAGTTAGAAACATTCATTTTGCAGGTTCTGTTCGCCCTAATTTACATGCTGGTTGTTCCTCTTTAATGTTTGCGGTTGTTTTGCACTTGCAAGTTTGTACGCTCGCTTTCGTATCTCCTATGAGATAAGTTACATATAATATATGTGTATCTTTATGGGTGAATGTTATTGATAGTACGGCGTACGCCCTCAGCGGATATTGTGACTGAACAGCTTGTTTCGTCGACACGAGGCTATGCGTATGTATATGATATACATAGTATCCTGTTGGTATGGTGATTTATGTTTATAATATTCTTTTTAATATCTTAGGTATGGGAATTTTAGCCGTGTTTGGATTGTTTGTGAACGTATCTCCGCATACTTTTTGCGAAATTGCATAATTTTATTTTCACATAAATTTCTAAACCATGCGGGTGAAAAGTAATATTCCTCGATGAGTCCCTATACAATACATCGAAATTCCTTTGATAATAGAAAATCTTTCATCCAAATTAATTTAGTTTATCAACTCTGCAATATTAAGTTAACCTATAGATAAGAAGCTGAAATTTTGAGGTACAAATTGTGGCGATGTAGTAGTAGTGATGGTACTATACGTATTTTCTCATCTCGCTTCCGACTCCATCTTGGTGTGCAACGATTTAATGGTGTAAAAATTGTCCCGATTGTGCGCTTGTAGCTGTACCAAATGCCGTGTTATGTGTTGCACAAAAATAGTAAGTGCTTAACATCATCGCTTTCTCCACAGTGAGAGCATTTCTCAGTATCTGCTAGTGCTCACTGGTAAAGGTATCAGCGAAAACAGCCGTGCCCAGGAAATATTTGAATAGGGTAATAATTCAGTATAAGTCTGTAAGTTTATTGTCTATAAGATTTTACGGTCCGTTTCTCTTGCCATTTTTACTTTAGATATTCTGCATCTTCCACTTATCGATGCACTTTTGTGACGTTCTAGAAGTGTTTGAAATCAGTCAACAACTGCATCTGGAGAAACAGTGTTCAATTCGGCGGTTAGATTTTTCTTAATGTCTTCGGCACTTCGTTTCCCTTTGAGTACAGAAGTTACTTTAGGAAAAAGGAGAAAATCCGCTGGTGCTAAGTCTGGTGAATAGAGTGAGTGATAAATGTCAACAACTGTGTGTTTCATGACAAATGACCTCACAATTAATGAAGAATGTGCAGGAGCATTGCCATGTAACAAGATCCAACTACTTTTTTTCTCGAAATTGTGGTCGCACTCGAGAAAAGGGCTTCAGTAATCTGTTCATCTCATCATTTCAAGGTAGTATGCACCATTAACTAATTGTCCTTTCGGTACAAATTCTTTATGGATTATACCCTGCGTATCAAAAAACGCAATCAGCATGGTTTTGATTCTGGATTTTTGCAAACAAAACGATTTAGGTTTTGGATATGTTTTTCCAACCCACTGCATGCTTTGGCGTCACGTCTCAGGATCGTATTGAAACACCCATGATTCATCACCACTGACGATACAGTTAAGAAAATTTGCATTGTCTTTGCACGCTGCAACACTTCTCTGTTTTTGTTCATCCGTAAGATTGTGTGGCACGAACTTTGCACAAATCTTCCTTATTCCCAAATATTCATGAAAAACTTGTCGAATGATCTCCGTATTGATGTTTAACTTTACTGCTATTAATTGAATTGTCATTCGTTGATCTTGTGCCGCAAGTTTACACACTTTTGCGATTTGATCTGCATTTCGAGAGACCGATGGACGTTCAGTTCTAGCGTCAACTTCTCCACTTTCACACCCATCTTTAAATCGCTTAAACGAATCAAACCCAGTAGTACGACCTAAGGTGTTGTCACTTTACAGAGTTTTCGACATCTCGTAAGTTTCTCTTGGAAGGAGACGGAAGGAAGAAAGAAAACCTGCTTTTGTTTTAGCTGGTGTCAGCTGTACTATCTTTTAACCATCTTACTATTCATAGCAGCGCAAGGATTAGTAAATACACCAGCGTTCTTTCTATCCTCGCGACTGACATTTTGATTGTGTAATTCACGAAACCTATTAGTAGCCGTACATGCTGTTCTATAATATGGTTAGGCTTTGGCAAGTATTTCTGCCCAGTAGTTCAACAATTACTTGCTACGATTGATCAAGGACATCATATATGTATGTACATACATACAGTGTGTATCAGCTAAATGGAATAAATTCGATAATAAATAAATAGAAGCGTGTTCGAAAAAACGCTCGAATACATCACTTGGTATTTTTACTTGCGCATTTACTTCAACTTTTTATACCGGGCGTGTCGTGTAACAGTGGTCCATACCAACTTTCTTACTTTAATTGCAACACCTTGTATATTATTCCATTTTTAGATTCTTCAGAAAATTCTAGAATTATTTCATGTAAGTATAGGCAACTGTTACACGGCACATCCTGTATAAAAAGAATAAGAATACTAATCGACGTGGCCGAGTGTTTTTCTGAAGACATGTGTTTTAATTATCGGTACGTCAAGTTTTAAACCAATTTGCACAGAATAATGGGTTATGCAGAGATTGAATACGAGAAACAATAAACATACATATGTATTTGTCTTTATAAATGCGTCTTTAAATGCTGTATAGTGTGACCACAGTATAAGCAGTATGGACATTGACCAATTTTCATTGCATCGGTTTTTGTGCGCAGAAGCGAATAGTTCATCTTAACAGTATGGCGGATTGTTTATGTTTTGTGTTTTGAGAAGAATTTAACGCTCATAATTATTTATCGTGCTGTTTGATAAAGAAGTGTTCGGTGTATGTTATACTATTTTTGTTTATATATGCATATAGTGTAGTGCGTAACGTGTATATAGTATAGGAATAAGTGTAATCAGCTGTGTACTTTTCGTAATTTGGTTTGTTTTATGTATCTTATTACTAAACCTTTTTAGCTTCAATATGCACGTAATAACATACTTCTAATATTACAACTTTTGCGTTTATCTTCCGTTAATCCTTCCAATTAAATTAAATAAATACAGTAAAGTCTCTTTTTATGCGGATTGTTTTAATGCGAATTTGAAGTTACGCGATTCATATTTCTTCTTGAAATTTTTTTATGCGGATTATTTTTACGCGATGAGATGTAATTTTCGGGATTTTCCCGTTTTGTATACACGCATTATAAAACTCCAAATGTAAACACAAATTACTGTATAAGGGTGTATTGAGCACAGTGAAAGGCATGTTGTGTATTTGCGTTTTAAGCATCATTCTAGCCCAGCTTTTTAGAGAGTAAACAGTGTTCGCAAGTTTATTTCTAAAATAAGAGGTGATTAGGTAAGTTTTTGTCTTTTTATTACCTGTAGTTGAAAGTTTTAAACCCCTAAATAATTAAACGAATTTAACTTAAAACGATCAAATAATAAAACTATTGACAAGTGTAAAGAGTAATTTTTATTTTAAAGTTACAGTTTGTCGCAATGGAGAGCAAAAAACGTGCTCGTAAAGGAATATCTTTGGAAACAAAGATTGCAATTTTAGATTGTTTAGCAAGAGTACAGGGACCGACAGCGATTGGGAAACGTTTTAGTTTAGGTGAGTCCACTGTAAGAGCAATTAAGAAAAATGAAGATGCCATAAGAAAATCTGTCGTGAACGGTACAAAATTAAATGCCAAGCTAACACGATATTCCAGAGATGTTTTATTAGAACAAATGGAACGAGCGCTCACAATTTGGATTGAAGATTTATCTCAAACAAAAATTCCTTTAAGCGGTGATTTAATTCAACGAAAAGCTTCAGTGTTATGCACAAATGAAGGAATCAACACCATCTACTTCCATTTCTCAAACCAATAGAGGCTTTTCAGCTAGTAAAGGGTGGCTTACCGGGTTTCTAAAAAGAAATGCGCTGCATAATGTAAAGATTACGGGCGAGGCTGCATCGGCAGATCTAAAAGCTGCCACAGCTTTTCCAAAAGAATTAGAAAAAATTATTGAAGATGGTGGATATTGTCCACACCAAGTTTTCAATCCCGACGAAACAGGATTGTTTTGGAAAAAAATGCCTGGAAGGACATATATCGCAAAGTCTGAGCAAGTGGGTTTATTTATTATCAATTGGAAAATCATTTTCTAGTTAATGACACGAATTCTGAGCGAGCTTTGAAATTTCAACGGGAGCTGCATAAGTGTATGTCTGGCTATCGCGAGTTCCATAAACAACTAGTAAAATCATCGTCTCAAAGTTTAATCACCGATTTCATTGTCGCCAGAAAGCCATTGACAGAGCACAAGCCAGCGGTTGGCGTTAATTCATCTAGTGACAAATCTGACTTCATATCAGCTCCAACTCCCATATTGACAAGTAGTGGGGATGATTAAAATACATATTCATTATCAAAATATGTAAAATTACACATATTATGTAGATATATGTTGCTTTAAATAAAATTAAATATTTATTTACTTATACTCTAGACTTTTTTTATGCGAATTTTAATGCGACTTTACCTTATTGCAGTAGTTTTATGCGATTTTTGAAGACCCTGGAACGTATTCCTAGTTCTTTAAGATTAGTTAAGTCTACTTTTATGCGTTTTTTTTTAATGCGGTTTTCTGTGGAACATATCCACCGCATAAAAAGAGACCTTACTGTAATTATATTGTATAAACAAGGGTATTATTTACAGGTGGTAGCATTTAGTTACTTTTATATATCACTACAATGAAGTTAGATACAGAATAAAGTGTTGTTAAGAAGACGGTGTGTATTTGATTCCGACCTACTCTGGAAATAAAAGTAAGCCGGCCAGGGTTACATTTCCTTTTTACAATTCAACGTTACTTTTTCAATTATCAAAATAATTAGCATTTTCCCGGTTTCGCATACATTCAATTTTATTGATTTGGTCATCCTGTTAAGATGCCCCTAACTTCACTGTATACTTAGAGGCTATTCAAAAATATACATAAAGGATCAAAGGTGCCGACACAAATGTCCATACTGCTTATACTGTGGTGTGACCGATGCAGCACCTGTTATAGTCTTTGCAGTTCAATTATGATGATGAATTTATAAATTACTTTGTCTTGTCTGTTTAATTTTGTTTGGAGATTAGAAGATCAATCACAGTAATGTTGTCTATAAATCAAATGCCAAAGACGATAACAAATCTTATGTCGGTCAATGTAGAAAGTATCAGAAAAAGCAGCGTATTTATAACCACCAATGCATTGCTCTTCGTACTTATGTTGCGTTATCAAAATCTTTATTTGTGGTCTTTTGGGGAATTTTTGGAAAACTTACATACCAGTTACGTAGTTTCCAAAAATTTGGTCCAAACCCAAGTTAACGTGTATTGATAAAAGATAGTTTTCTGCGTCTATATGAATAGTGCATTTCTTGCAAATTTGTGATGGTGACGTTTAGGAAGGGTTTTCTAGTTAACCTAAAATAACCTGTCTCTGCATATAATCTTAGCAGTTATTTTGCCACTTTTACAGATTAAATAACTAAAGTACCAATAATAATTTTTTGCAGCACTGTACAGGAAATTGTATTATTTTGTTAACGTCTTCCTGAATGTTGTTTTTTTTTGTTCATACCAGCAACTATTATTATATTTGTTTTAGATTTTCTAACCATTACAAAAAATAGATGTAGAGATGAATTTAGGAGAAGTATTTTGCAAGATCTCCATTTCTCGATATTATTACATAACGACGATGAGCCGTACTTTTGCCGAAGGAATTGCAGCTATTCATAACAAAGAACTAGTTCAGAGGTATCATTAGCATCCGTTGTTGCGTAACACTTTCAATTACAATCGCTTCATTGTAGTATCTGTGTTGAATGTGATAGGGACATTGATTGAGTTCACTACTCATTTTCTTTTATGAAGTGATACAATGCAGTGCATTGTTTGGGAGACGGGTTTTCGTAATCGGAAGTGAACTTTCCCGGAGATGCTACGTGTTTCCACATTTTAGTTCTCATTAAAATTCTTTCAATTGCTGAAATTACCCTAGAATAAGAATAATCGTTTGTATTTGTATGTAGGAATAATCAAGAAACTCTTGTAGTTTCTTAGTTCGTTAAAACAAATTTTATATAATCTATTCCAATAATCGACCATTATCAATATTTTCTAAGAAATGTTATTTTCTAAATAAAGTGGCAGTGTAGCAACTAATACAAGGAAAATAAAGTTGAAGTCTATCGAATCTTTTGCTGTAAGATTAAATTTTTCGCAGGTGAAAAAATCCGAAAATGTTGACTGTATGCAATGTCTCAGTTCTTAAAAAGCACACCACTAAAATTTGGTGGAGGCGCTGTCTGTTCCTGAGATCTTATGCAAATATTTTAACTGAATCAAATTTTGCTGTGATTATATGATTATCTCCAAGTACTTCTATTGGTATGTTTTTTCGTATCTCAGAACTTTAAACAGAAACCGTCGTATAATATTAATATTTTAATTTATTCGCTGTGTAGAATTAATTTAATAAAGCTCATGTTTGATGTAATATGACGATAAACAACGTAGTGCCGAGTTAAGAAATTTAATAACTAGATTTAGATCTTAAACATTGTTATCTTTGCCATATGGCAATAGAAAATATATACCGTTCGAATCACAAATGTTTATCGATATCTCACTATTACACTTACAAGTAACAACTGATTTATGTTTATAATTTTATACAAATAACTGAAACGTATGTCTCGATGTTTACGCACAACGTTTAGCAATTTATACTTACATAAAAATCATGCAACCCATTCTACATAATATAATTCCGATAATAATCAATACACTACCTACTACTAAATTGGAACATGTAAATCGGAGAAGCGAGAGGCAAAGAGTTTCGAGTAGTTGTTCACAAATTTTCCGTTGGTTCTCTATTAAATTCGCTCTAGGTAATATTTACAGAGTTGGTAGTAATTTAATTTGCGATTGCATTAATTTTCTTATTTTGTTTTGTGGCTGGGCATACACTATTTACCATGCAATCTATACTTTTACAAGCTGGAAAATTAATCATTTTCAGTATGTGAGGTTATATTGAAGAGGTACTATAGCTGCATATTGTAAATTGGTTGAGTCTTCTAGAACTTATTGCGTGTAGCTATTATAAGGAAGGAAATTCAAGGAATATGGGTTTGGTTGCTGTTTGAGCTAAATCAATATTTTGGTGAAATGTAAATTCATCTATAGTTTTTAACTGTCAAATATTGTAGCATCTTGGCTAAGGAATCGAATTGAGTTTCAATTGAACACCAGATTTCTTATACTCTTGTGCTTGTTGCGTTGATCCAGGAACTCACTGACTACTTAAAAGATACGTGATATATACATATGTGGATCTTTCAGAAGATTAAATTTAGTTATACAAATTTAAAATAGGTCTACTACCTGAGTAGTTTGACTTAATTTTAGTTTGTTCTTCTTTAGGTTAACTGTATCATGCAGTACCCGCAGATTTTGAAAATTTTAATTAGTGGTTACAATGAAAGACCACAGATACATTTTGCAGTGACATACTGTGTTCGTTAGACTGAATACTTCATTTAAGATGTCCTGTATACTGCTGAAGTGTGCGAGTCAATTCATATTCTTACTTTTCTTTGCAAACAAGAAAAGTGTCGGTTTTATGTGTTTATTTCACATTTCGCAATAATCAAATTTACCTACTATTATTTTCAATTCAATTAATTGTGAAATGAAATTTGTTTATGTTACATCTAATGTATTTCTGTTGTATTGTAGTCGGGCTATAAAAGCTTTTACTTGTAGGTCAACGACTGTTACAAAAGGTCTGCGGTAACGACACTGGTCAAGGCGGAGGAGGAGGCGGCGGAGGTGGTGGTGGTGGCGGTGGCGGTGGTGACGGAGGTGGTGGTAGAGACCCCGAGTCTCCTAGTGGCAGTAGTACAGATGGTGATATAAAAAATTTAGTTCTACAAAACTTAGAAGCAGTACACTCCTCTCAACAACATCTTTTACAACTTTGGCATCATAAAAAGCTCAAACTGGACCAGTGCTTTCAACTTAGATTATTTGAACAAGATTGTGAGAAGGTAATTATTTATAAAATTGCTGAATACTAAAAAATCTGTGTGTCCATAGGTCTACCTCATAATTCTTGCATGCATACGTTGTAGGCATTGTTTCCATTTTTTATATTAAATTATGTTCTATGTGCTATCAAATTTGATATTATTTTTAAGAAATTGAAAAGATCCAAATAGTCTAGCATTGTTAGCATTATCCCGTGAAATTTTACCACTTACTCAACCAAACCTCCAATCAAAAGGTAGTTCAGGTATAGGCATGCATCAATAAATAGGGAAACCACGAATAAAGGAAACCAGTAGTGAGTCAACAATGATATATGTACATTTATCGTTATTCGCATCTCATGATTTTTTTTATTGCGATTAAGAATTTCTGATCACAATGTATGTATATCGGCTCCATATCTTTACAATGGCAAAGCAACGAATGCTTCTTAAATACAGTTGTATGTTAAAATAACATCATACTTCTTCATCACACGTTCTTCTCTTAGTTTTCTATATGCGGACAATTGTGTCTGTCGCGATTTTCCTATATTGTAGCTTTTGTTGTAATATTATACTTTTACTAAAATATTGGTAAGTTTTTGTCGTTTACATTTTCTGTTCTCTATAATATTTGCATCTACACGCCGAGTAAGGACTATAAGAGCGGTCTAGATATTCAGAAGTATTCGTGCCAGTGGTAGAGTAAATTTTCCTGTACTGGATGTACTTGGAGCCTTACATATTGGTACCTTTATATGTACAGTATTACAAAGCCATAAAAAAAGGTAGCATGGATAGAGTGCATCAAAAGCTAGAAATTTCACTCGTAGCACGAAACCCCAGAGGTGACCTGCTGTAGGTTGCTGTGAAAGCACATAATGCACTTCTTATTATTACGGAAAATAAAGATTTTGAAAGTTAACGAAACGCTAGAAGAGTTTTGTTTCTCGAACAGCTCACAATACCATTGATTTTAACATATATGGAACAAAGATCGACAACTCCAAGTTTACTTAAATACATGTATATGTATATCTTGAATGAAATTTGTCAACCATACCAAGGAAATCTGGAGATAATGTTTGAGGAAGAAGAATAGGTATTTTAAGTTTTGAAGTAGCTTCGAGTTGGAACAATTTCAGATTAATAAGACCTTATATCCTTGTTTCCAGTACTTGTCAGGATGAAATCGCAATGATCAGTAGATACAAATTTATATCGTTGTTAAAATATTAATCTTATTTTAAAGACTGTAGGTTTGTTTAATACAGATAAGTTGTGGTGGCTCCAAACACTACAACTGTTAAATTAATTTGGGACATCTTTCAACAATCCGTGAATGTCATTATCAACCGAACACCGAATGAATGATTTTTTTTTGCCAACTGACGTTAAATAATATCCCTTCGACATAGTATTCACAACACCCACCTTTTACGAATTTGAATTTTTCTCGATATGTGTATCCCTTCCTAATGAGGTATTCTCTTTGCTGGTTTCGACTGATAATATGATATATATATGATAACTTGACCACAATCCTTACATGTAATTTTGTAAATTCCAGACTTGGTTTATTTGTACCTTGGCTTGGTGATAGGAAAATGATAATTTAATAAATTTCTTATCGCATTTTCCACATGAGAATAAAGTAGTGGCATATGACTTTTGTAAGGATACGATCGACATCAGAGGAATAGAAAGCATTAAAAATTACCTTAATGTATTCTACTTCGTTTTGAAATCTCCGTTCATTTAACGTTAAATAGTTGTAGACGTTTTTTCAGTAGAGTCAATTCCTAGTCTGTTATGTATATTTCTAATATCTAGCGTATCTAATGAACGAAGATTGTTCTTCTCTTCTTGCTTTTTAATAATAAATAAATACGAGAATTTAATGAGTCGAGAGTCAGCGATTCTAGGAAACTATGTCTTGTTTAAAATCCTCAACGCAGTCCTGAATCCCTAACATGTGTTAGCGATTTGAGTTAAGTAGTTTTAAGCATGAATTATGGGGGCATTGTAAATACTTTGTGGAAGGGATGTTAGTTAACGTCAGTTTGTGAAAATTTTAACTCGTTCGGTGTTGGCTTGATAATGACAATCCACGAATCGTCGAGGCACGTGTCGCAAATTAATTTAACAACAGTTGTGGTGTTTGAAGCGATTGGAATTTTCTTGTATTAAAATATGTATTACCTAAACCGTGATAGTCATCTGTGCTCACATTCAAATAGTTGCCATTTGTTTGTCCTTGTAATCTGAAGGGCTCAAATATAATATTTACCAATATTAGTATATTAGTATGTATTCTTATGACCTTTTATGTACT
>ML219437.1:29089-57464 GCA_004785975.1 Popillia japonica
TACCCCAAACGTATGCATCAAGTGGCATCAGATCCGGCGAACGAGAAGAATATTCAAAATCTGCTCCTCGGAAAATTATTCAATCATCAAAATGCTGACTGAGTAAGTTCAGGGTACGCGCACCTGTACGCCTGGTTGCACCATTTTATTCCACGGCACGTGCACGGCAAAAGCTCTGTAAATCTCTCATAAAAGGTACAATTCTCTGCAACTTTCTTGGTTGGTAATAAGTGGATTCTCATTATCGTCTTCAACGAAATGTGACCCATGACCAGAAACCGCGCACCAAATGGTAACACGGCCACTGTGGAATGGTTTCTTTACAATAACATCAAGACATCCAAATTCAAGGAATCCAGTGGTTTCTCGATTAATATAGCCGTTAAGGTGAACATGACTCGTCTGAAAACCACGTTTTTTAAGAATTCGGAGTCCTTGTAAATTAAGCTCAATATAAGATCGAAAGTAAATTGCGCTTGCATGTTTGTTACCAGCGTTTAGTGGTTGTTCAACTTGAATATGGTAAGGAAAACCACCAATTTATTCAAACAAACGACGGGTAGATGTTTCACTGATGTTAAGTTTACTTACAGTTGTTACAATGCTTCCTTGCGGTGAATGCATAACTTGGTTCAAAATACGTTAACACTGTTTACGACCTGACTAACCTTTACGTTGATAAAATACACTGCCCAAGGAACTAAATTTCTCAACAACATCTAATATCACACTTTAGGGTTGCTATATTAAACTATTGTTGATATCACTTAGCTGACACCATGCTTTGACCATTTCCGTATGAGCGAAAATAATGTTCCACAAAAAACACTTTCTCCCAAACATCAAACGATGATTAAAAAATCTTCATTTAATATTCAAACTTTCGGTAATTAGTTTTTACCTTCTTCAAAGAAAATTCTACAATTAATAAGTAAAAAGGAGCATTAGGAAAAGCACTAAAATTTAATATTAAATTAGTAACAACGTACGTGGAGATAACGATGCTAACACTAGATTCAAGTATGTAGTTTACACAACCAAGGACACATTACGAATTAATAAAATATTGGAAAATTTAAAAAAGGGATATTTTAATATTAGACTAAATATTCTGAAAAATCGATTGATGGCCGATGATCTAATAGAAACGGATTAAAATTACCACATGTCTGAAATGTAAACAAAGATATATTGAATATTAAATGGAGATTTTTTTATCATTGTTTGATTTTTGGCTGTCTATCCCTATAGTTTCCTTTCCCTTTTTGACCTTAACGTCGTACAGCCAATACTTCCACTCTACTTTTTCTCCCGTTGTTAGAACCATTTTCAGTTGAAATTCAACGCCAGCATAACGCATTCCAACTAATGACGATTAAGTCAATAATAACAAATGCATTTTACATAAGCACACCATAGCACCCTAAGCTTCGATACTGTTTATTCTGATGGATATCGTATTTTGATTTTCTAGAAAAAATGGCTGGATTGTACAACACTACAGTAGGTAGTGTCAGCCCAAACTTTAGAAACCACAAGTCAAACGATTACTCACGGTTCAGCGATCAATATATATTGTCACCGTATTATTATGTCATCGCAAACAATAAGCATTCTTTCCTTCCCGCTTTTCCAAAACAGACTCTAATGATTTAATAATGTGTAAAATGCAATTCTTGTAGTATTTTGTATAGTTTTTACACTATTTATTGCATACGCTACCATATCTAGCGCTTTGCTCTTTGTTTCTTTTGCGCGTGTTATTGATTCCCTTCCATAGCCTTGAAAAATATTAAAAGAAATATTAATTACGTTTATTGTACGGTTGTGTGTTGTGCGGTTGTACTGTTTTAATGATTGAGGAAGTGCCACTAACATGTAGAGATGGTTTGGCATAACTTTAACTGTTTTAACCTCAAACAATCTTACAAAAACTAAACGTCACCCCACGCTAGTAAATTCAATCTAGCAAATTCGCACAACCCGGGTATAAGAAATCTTCTTGCAAATGTATAAACAGATAACTAATGAACTACAGATAGTTTTACAGTGCCCGTCTTTGAAGACACTCGCTTAACGATTTAAATACTACCATGCTTTCTCTCAATTGCTTACATGAAACGCGTCAATAAAATTATGACGAAATTTTCGTTCTATGTATGTCTCATGTTCTCAAAGATTAACGTAGGTATATTACTTTTTATTTCTTTTTACGCACATGAGATCTAGGAATATCAGAAATTGTCATGCATGTCCATGCACTGCACTGTAAAATACCTTCTCAATGGATTTCTTCTTGAAGTATACGGAAATGAGGAGAATAGAGAAAGAAGCTGCATTACCTGTAGGGCTACATAATTTGATTTAATAAATACGCTACCTAAGTACCTTTCTCTTCCGGTACTCCATCAGTGGGTTTTAATTAGTTTATTAATGTGATACTTGCACTACCTGGCACACTTGAAAAATAGGGATCTGTTTTAGGAGACAACATATTGTATTGTGCCGTTGATGTTGCTCGTATTACGAATATATCGGTTTTAATATTTAATTATACAGGTGTGTAGCGTTTAGTTCTTGTATTTTGCTCCAGCGTAAATTCGGAAATAATTCAAATTAATCAAGAAATTTAATGTGATAAAACAATTTATATTGATCCGTCCAAGTGGCTATGGAAATCGTGTAGTACCTCTTGTCCCATGTCATTATGTACTCTTCAATTCCCGAAATTCAATTTAATATTACAATAAAACACGTGGCATTCATTTTAAGTGGGGAAAATGCTGGTGGAACTAATTAATTTTACCCACTAATGTTGTTTATACGTTTAATACTTAATAAATATGTATATAGAAGGTTTAGTGGGCAATTTAAATGTGCCTGGTGCAATAAACTAGCCTAAGCAGATTACATTGTTTTGTGTCAAATATGACGCCAATTGTGTATGTGACAATAGATATTAACACACTTATGTTGTTGCAGATGTTTGACTGGATCTGCCACAACCGTGATGTGTTCCTATTAAACTACGTCGAAATAGGTCATACTTATCAGCTGGCAAAACAGCTACAAGAAGAACACCGTCATTTTACAATGAGCTCAATGAATGTATATGTTAATATTAATAGGATATTATCTGTCGCGAGCAGACTAATAGAAGGCGGACATTACGCTGCTACTCATATACGATCCGTTGCGGGGCGTTTGGACAGGACGTGGAAAGATTTTGCAGCGGGATTAGAAGAAAGGACGGCCGTTTTAGCTTTATCGGTGATATTTCATCATAAAGCGGAACAATATGTGGATAACGTATCTGCCTGGAACGGCGCCTGTGAGAATACCAACATACCAACCGAAATAATGATGTTGGAGAACGCTATACATCAACATCAAAATTTATATGAATCGATGTGTCAGGCCTACACCGAAGTAATATATTTTTTGTTTCTCTTGATTTGAATTCTGATATTTAGGTATACATATGTTTGTCGATCTTATGTCAGGACATGTTCGTACGAGTAAATGTATATATCTTAGTCTCGTAAGAAATGCAGTATGTTAAGCTGCAAAAATCATGTATTAATGCAGTAGTGTTTAAGCTATGTCAATTTACCGCAGTGTTTTTAATTAATTCAGTTCAGATCCGTGTCCATTACTACTTGATTACAGAGTGTTTGAGTCCTGGCGTAATTGTCTATGACAATTTTTATTCGCAGAATTGAAAGTAGCTATGGCGCTATTTTGGTGACGAATGTTTTAGATTTAGAGACATTTATATTACTCTAGCCTTCGCTGTTTGTAAATGCTTCCAAAATACATTAAGTGCAGTTCAAGATTTTGAGATTGGTATTAGAATTGAATCAGAGAGAATAACAGTCACATAACGTTTCCAGCGATTTTCGTCGATTTTCACCAGTAAGATCTGATACGCATCTATTGGCGATTAGTTGCCAGACAGACAGTTAGCAAAATCATTACTCTCTTGTTGAGTTACATGCTTTGCTTCTGGTCTATACGTTTTCTGAAAGTCTTTGCTGTAGTTTGTGAGCATTGTACGCGCTTTGATGGAAGCGAGGTAGCCTTATATAGCGTCTTGCAACGGCAAGTAACAGATTAGTGTTTACCTTTATGATTGCAGGGACTGTGGGCTTGTGTATCGCAAGTAATTCCGATAACTCCAAACACCACAAATTCTAATTAATTCGGGACACGTGTTTCGATGACGCATGGTTTATCATTCTCAACCGATTGCCGAATGAGTGCAAAATCTTTTTTTTTACAAAACTAATATTTTTAGAACGCATCCCAATTGCTAACACAAGTTTATAAACGGACGACCTTTTAGGAAGATTTTCATTCTAAAAGGTGCGGCGCTACTGCGGAAGATTCAACTCTTCCAAACCGAAAATGTGCTAGATACTCTTTGCTTATATCTTGTTTCAATAGATCTTTTGGTTTGTCCAATATAAATTTGATCACAATCGTTACATGCAATTTTATAAATACCCGACTTCTATGTCATTTCTGCCAATATAAATTTGATCACAATCGTAACATGCAATTTTATAAATACCCGACTTCTATGTCATTTCTGCCTTGGGATTGCCTAAAATATTTTTTAATTGGTTATGTAACACATTAAAGTTACACTGTTGGAAGACGAGAGAATCATGCCCCATGTGTCATCGAAACACGTGTCTCTAATTAATTAAAACTGGTGATGTTTGGAATTACCGGAATTACCTGTGAGTGTTTACCTTGTTTATTTAGTAGAAGAACAGCACAAGTATTATTAGTGTTAACCACTACAAATGCATATTAAACGAGGCTGAAAAAATGATGTCTCATTTCCAAAGACATGCATTGCAGGACAAAAAATAAACAATAGTCCATTAAAATCACTGGACCAGGCATTAATTCCCATTCGCTAGTTGTGTACTTTTGGTTTTGGATGTACTTATAATAAAATTACATGCATAATAGTTAAAAATATATCATGAGTTTTTAATTCATTTATTGTTAGTTTATTAATAATATGTACATAATTGAACTTTCAAGCACTTAAAGCCCGACTTAGCCATTAAGCTCATATCATCATGTATATAAGATAACTTCCAAAACGAGGTGCAACAAAAGTTCTACGCATCTTCCTACAGTTTCTAATGCCGATGTGGCTTCATTATACATCACTTTCGGCGGGTCTTGAAGATTTGTGAGAATCTCATCAACCATGGCGTATATTCCAAATTTCTTCCAAGCCAGTTATTACGTTTATCTGGAATGCAGTAATATAAGTATATACAATAGTATTATTTCAATTTCAAGTATCTATCCAGAATCATTTCTCTGTCTTCATTATATGTCCTCTTTCATATGAAAAATATAGTATGTTGAGGTCCAGGTTATTGTCCAATGATAAGGATTTTCCTTGTAATATTTGCGATATTAATTAGAGCATTTTAAAGTTATTACAACTTGCGTAGTTTTGGAACTAATTATGAAATAAAGTCTTTCTGCAATAGAACTTCTACATGCAGTTCTACTCCACTTCTTAATACACGATTTATCTAACCAGAAAATTATGAGAGCACTGTAATGTAATTTTACTCTGCAATAAAAAGCGCATATAACAAAGCTAATGGCAAAAATCAAACACGGTTTCATGAAAAAGTTTTAGTTACCCTCAAAACGAGTGAAGTAATAAAACACAATTTGAGTCAGAAGTAAGTTCTGCTATATTAGATTCAGTGATATTGGAAGAGCAAAATTTCACATTATAGTAGCGAGCATTAACATAAAATCACAATTAATTAGATTTAATGCGGATAAATCGGTGATAGGAAATCATTTTGTTCGGACAGACGTCAAACTGATTTAAGATTCGATCAAAAAGCAATCATTTACGTGTCATTTCATTGAAAAAAGTACACCGAGAAAAGGAGACCGGCAGTTATACTTCATTATATTTTTACTGCTTTCTATTACAATGCACAAGATGTCTTAAAGTTTTAGATTTTCAGCTAAATTTTATCAATAAGGTAGTATGTAAATTTAATTTTTTGGAACTTTATATAGTATCTACGTCTTTTCGTAAGACTTGGGGATTCACATTCTTCAAAGCGCGCAATCACTTTCCGAAAAGAGAAAGAGAGAAGCGTTGTGAAACTATCGAGGTAATGTACTGACGATTCGGGGCGGTACTGTCACAGGAATCTTTAGAGGTGATTTCTTTTCCTTAGGTTCCTCTTATTATTGAAGGATTGCTAAAAATCTCCAATGAACTAACCTTAAAGATAGTTTACTCTTCTGTAACAGTAACCTCGTTGGCAATCTAAAGCAAACTCTTTCAACAGTCTGGGTTGTTTTCAGAATAAGCCATAAATAAAATCAGTTATGTCTGAGATTGATTAAGCGATTTAACCTATATGTCCTAGGTATCTGGCTGACATTTCTTAATCATTAACTTGTTAATTTGACTTGTGGTTGTGAATGATACTTTTTTTGGAGGTTAATATAAATTCTCTGAGCTCAGACATGACTGGTATGTCTATCTCACTCGTACATGGCCTCCGCTAGAAGATTGTTTTGGTAGAATTTTGGTAGCTAATATATTTTTATATATACGACTAGAACATGTAATTGTTGAATTGAAGAACATGTAATTGTTGAATTGAAAGATTTGGCTAGCAGAACAAATGATTTTAAGTTATTCCCCTTACTTTCACGAAATAAACCCAAATTTTTCAGTGTGACATTTTTAGAAGAAAACCCATTTCTATATAGATAATTACTATTTGTAGGTATATATTTCTTTTTGTTGCTAGATACTTTTTTTCACTTAAGATTAATTAAAATTTAATTGGCCTAAAGGAAATAAATAGATATATTGATAATAGAAATTGTGTTGCAAGTTATAATGCAGTTATAGTGTCTGATTCTTTTCTAGTAATCAAACAAAAGTTTAGAGGAACTAATAATAAAAACAAAACTGTTCTCTTTTTTAGTGCATTATAGCAACGGCTTTTGTACGTTTTATAGGGTTACTGCCTTAATAACCTCTGGAAAATGTGTGAATCGGGCTTTAGTATCTACGTGGCACCATTTAATGTATGTTACTATAGTTGTTTCGAAATTTGACGTTTATATTAATTTAAAAAAAAAATAAAAACAGCTTACCTAATTTCTCTTTCAGAGATCTATGGCCAATATGCATAAGATCGGCAAATATCATGATTTTTTGGTATGATTCACTGTATACTATTAAGCGTGTATATATTCAATGGGATAATAAATACTACCCATTAAACTTACGCTACATTTTGTAGGTATATAATTCATATCAAGCTCTGCTAAATGGTCTGGATGTGATGCTTCAAGTATGCCATAATTCATCGACTACACAAAACGAAATAATTGACCGGAAAAGTCCGTCTAATGTATGACTCATTTTACTTTTCAGCTTACTCTGGGTACCATGGATTCTTCGCAAATCTTTAACATCTTCTTTCATTTTTTATTTAGCTATTTATAGTGGTAGAAAGGGAAATCCTATGTTGAATGAACTTAATTTCTTTTTCTATCACCAATGCACAAGTTTTGTTTTATTCTAAGTGTTATTAATAATGCTTTTTCTTTAACATAGGATTGTCTCTATTTTTTTACTTTTTATAATTTTTTTCTTGAATAACAACTAACTCTTAGATGTGTATTAGATATGCAAAATGCCTATATTGTTCTGATTATTGGTGTTGGTTGGTGAAACAGGTTCATAGCACGAGTAAGAAGCTCCTCTATCAATTAGATCATCTAGTGCAAGTCTGCAATCAACCTGGAACTGACAGAAAACATGTAAATATAGTTTTTCCATTGCTTATACTAATTTTTATCATAGATATTAAATGCTTTGGTGGAATTCTTGTTTAAGATAGGATAAATGGGAAATTGTAAGTTTAGAATAACAATGAGTTTTAAATGAATCTTTCATCATACTGCATATACATATATATTATGGATTATATAAAAAATATTGTTCCCAAATATAATTATTTTTTGTGTACGTAATGTGTAAGTTCATCAAATTTAAATTAAATACTATCTTGTAGTTTGTTTAAAATAGGACACTATTCTCCTTGAAATTCCACCGAAGCACTTTATTTTATTCTCTCTCTCAGCTCAATAATATCACTATAATGTATCTCTGTTTTGTCTTTAGAATGAAAATTCTAGTAATTACGAAAACAGACCAGGAGGAAATCCAGCTGCGGACTACAGTGAAGGCGCTAGTCACGTTTTAGCAGTAATTCATCAGATCCTAAATCACCACCGTGCCCTAGAACAGAAATGGCATGCAAAGAAAATTAAATTACACCAGCGGCTAGCTTTACGATTATTTCAAGAGGACGTGAAACAGGTAAGCGCTATTAACGGCAGTTTTATTTTGATTAAGTGAATCCTACAGTCATAACACCAGCTGGTGATAAGTGGGATTGCAGAAACAGACACATCGAAGTATGTTACAGGATAACATCTTCTAAATTATGTTTTTTCCGGGAGAAACAATATGCTTCTTAAATGCTTTGTTCTGCCCAAAATCTACGAGTGGTTTACAGTTCATTGTTATATAGAATTAACATCGCAAAATTAATTATCATACAAAAAAAAACTAAGGTCACTGATGATTTTATTAATAAAATGTGAGTTTGGGCTCTCTTGCAAAAACAGGGAAGATAAAGAAAACTGTATCGTAATATATTATACCGATACCAATTAAACAAATAACAATACTGACAGAAAAAACATACTTCGCTCTCAGGGCCTAAACAGTGTGAAATTTTATTTTTCCAGATATTGTAATATTGTAAATTGTTGCAGGTGCTGGATTGGTTGTCGAACCATGGGGAAGTCTTCATAAGAAAAAATACCGGTATAGGAAGGAATCTGCAGAAAGCGAGAGTATATCAAAAGAGCCATGAACATTTCGAGAACGTCGCCCAGGTAAGTTTTTATCCTTCTTAAGACTTCTGTTTTTAAGTATATACATATTTCCAAAACGAAATATGATAAAATAATAAAATGCGCTCTCGCTACTTACTATTGATTTGTTTCTGGAATAAATCTGTATGAGCACGAATGTTGAACAAAATCTCGTATTTTCTTTTGTGATATCGTTGAATCAGTAAGGTACCTAGAGTATTGACTTGGACGATGCAAAACAGATTCGCAGTTTTGACATCTTCTATTTCAATTGAATTTATTTACTGCGCATATAACTATAGACAGTTAATAAATTTTACCACAACGCATTTCAAGGTTGATATTTCTACATACAAACAAAATCTGTATTTTCTATTCTATTCATTTGTTATTAGCCAAGTTAGGAGCAAAGGTATTAAAAGGCAAAAAGCAAGACAATAAAAGCACGGGTTAAATTTATTGAAAGAACGCAATACTGACAATTTGTGTGCAAAGTTTTCATTGTTATGTTGCATTATTTTCTGTAAATCTATCTATATATCTATCTATAATACTACTAGTCATTTAATAAAGAACGTTATTCAAAACGGAACATGGGACATATGAAACAGTAATTCGTTTGAATAATTGTTAGTCTGCACGTTCCCCTGAAAACTGCGTGAATGTCATTACTAACTGGTTATTAATAATTAGCGACCATTTTAGAGAATTATTGTTAGCGAGTAACACCCTAATAAAAATTTGAAAAGATTGTATTATTTGTACACACGAAACTTTATTTCCCGGAATTGTATTTCGTGATAAAATTTGAACTTAATCTACATACATATATTTAGATTCTTTCAGTTAGATTTATCTCAAAAGTACATGGAAAATACCTGACGAACGACAGAGCAACATTGAAAAGTAAATACGTAAACCTTTATGTTCATAAATCAGTTCGTTTGTCGTAATAAAAATATTTGCCTTTGATTTCGCGTTTCCCACGTAATACATATATTCGTTTTTTTCTGATTAAACTTACTGACTTATTTCTTCTATAAAAAATATAGATACTTATATCGGAAAGGATGCTGCTGATACAGCTAAGAGCTAAGAGAGGAATATATGTTTAATATAGTTAGCTAAATATGCTTTTTATTAGTAATTTACATTGTAAGTGTATTTTTATTTTAAGCACAACAGCAAATATATACAGTGCATACTTCCTGACTGCACATAATTGATGCGGACTAAAAAACTTACATGATAGTATAATTTCACAATCAGCGAGTAATTCGGGACCATTGTTTTTAGTTATGTGCTTTTCTATTATACATATAGGTAACTAGTACAAATGTATGTATTGTTTATAGAGAATTATAAATGAAAAAACATGTTTATAAATGTATATCGCATCATAAATTATCATAAGTGACTACACGCGTAAATAACTAATCGAATTAAATATTTATCGCTCGTAAGATTATTGTTAAATAAAATCTCTACTAGTTTGGGATTATGCCATCATTAGGAGAATCGAAAAAAAAAAATCGCACAAGAAATAAGAGTTAATATAACAGTAGGTACTTGCATTTGTAATAGAATCGATATATCCTTTGGTTATAACTATTAAAACTACACTAACAGTAAAGCTTAATTATTGATGTGATATCGGTCACGACATAACGCTCAGGACTGGCTGGAAGTTAGTGGTTTTAGTTTGGACAGTTTAGTAGCCAGGTTTACAAAGTAATTGTTGAAAGCATTTGCCGTTTTTCATATTTCAAACAGGGTTGTTTTACTTTCTATTCATTCTTGAATTACATATTTTCCTTGAAGTCTTTGGATTGTCATCCGATCAATCCATCCGTTGCATTTACAGATGGTTTTTTTTGTTCAGACTATAATTCGTCATATTTCTCGTTTCCGAACGCACGATTAAATCTAACATAGTTGGTAGCTAAAATATCAAACTTAACCCATTAACGCCTAACTTTTGAAAATTAAGAAAAAAAGTATTTGTTGTAGTAAAACATTTTTAATTGGAGTGAAACAATACAAAAATACAATTATTTTTTTGCTTAAATTACGAAGATATAGGCTGTCCTATAAATAGGACACTGGTACACAGAGGTATCAATCTTATTATAGATAAAATGAAAGCAATATCTGTATATTCAAAGTACTTTCTGTATTACTTAGATAAAACCAGACCTGGTACAATTACTCACTGAAAGTAATTAAAATCACAAATACCAAATACTGGTCAATTTCCAAATCATTTCAAATATCGATTACTTTTTGAACCATAATTATGAATTAGATTACCAAATACCCATTACCAATTACCAAATACTTTGACAAATCACGATTTTAAATCATTTAATAGATAATTAAAATACTTAAAAGTAATTCAAATACTAAAAAGTAATTCAAATCCTCAAAAGTAATTTAATTTTCAAATGTAATTCAATTATCGCACTAATTCAATTACTCCAAAGTATTTAAATTACTGTAAAGTAATTCAAATATTGACAGTTAGACATGTAGATAAGCTTTATATTTGGGTTAGTATATTTGTTGTAATATCATAACCTTACGGCATTTAATGGTAGAGCCAATTCCTTTGATATTTACGTCTCCAAAACCACATGGATGATGTTTGAAGTGGCTACCGTTTTTTGTTTCTCTCCCAGGAGAAAAAAGAAAGTTTGTTTGCCCTTGATTTACAGAAGACCTATCCAGAACGAATAGTCTTTATCATTGAGTGTCGGAATAAAGTTATCAATGAGAATGAGTTTAGATTAGGTCGTTATTGTGCAAATTATTTTAAAATATCAGTATACATTCACTGCTAACTTTATCTGATAGTTAAATATTTATAAATTGATGTACCGGCTAAATGCGGTAGTCTCTGCTATTAGGTAATAAAATGTTAAACACACAATAATTATTAAATATTGGGTTTATTATAAACAAAAGTAATAATTACGGAGTACAAAAGTATATCCCGCTAATCACAATAGGATTACTACTCTTAACTTATCTGTTAATTTAACTGAACGAAACATCAAATATTAAAGAAAAAAAAATTATGATTATGATCATAAAAAAACGGAAGATAGTATTCTGCGACATCCGCGATTAACCGGATTACTCTGAACAGCATAATACAAGCTTGTGACTATCAACCTATTTAAATTGTAGCTTGCAGTTTGCTTTAAGCAACACCAAATTTTCAAAATTGGAGTCACTAAGACAGCTTCTTCGCGGAGCATTTATTATTTCTGCGAAGGAAAATAATCTCTCCACGGGTGCTGATGATGGAATGGACCGGTAAAATAATGATTTAATAGTTGGATATTTAACCAAACAGGGTTAATTACTATTAATATTTAATTAATATTTACTTATATTAATATTTCTCTTTGAGAATTCACAACCTTGGCTGCGAACCCCATTATATTAGGATCTTCTTAAGTTAACGTAGTGACAGCCGTTACTTCCCCTCAACTTATTCATTCCAGATGGAAGTTAACGTAGTGACAGCCGTTACTTCTCTCAACTTGTTGGATATTTATTTAAACTTACTAACTGTGTATCCGGATCATTTAAATATTGGAGTACTTCTAACTCTATTCGTCTTTTAACATTAACAGTCTCGTTAGTTTCAGCACTGGATTTATAACCAAATTCAAAAAAAGTGTAATTCAATTACCGAAGAATAATTCGATTACTAAAAATGAATTAAATTATCAAAAAATAATTGAAATACTGTAAACAGTATTTAGATCCTGAGATAGCGTTAAAAACAAATCATAATTACAATTACTTTTCGAAAGTATTTGCAATCACAAATCACAATTAACATAATGCAAAGAGATTTAAAATAAAGTAATTCGATTAACCAAAGTATTTAAATCGTAATCGAATTAGTAGGTATTTGAAATACTACCCAGGTCTGGATAAAACGAACATTATTTTGTATGCTAGGGAATAAAACAGTCCTTACAGAGTGTCACATCACATTTGACGCAAAATGAAAGTGGTTTTGATGCACAGTTTTGTCCTCGACACCTTCGCTGTTTCTCTTTCTTTTTCATAAAATGTCCTTTATTTTCATATCTTACATCTAGAAAAACTTTAGGGGAAGATGTTCTCCACCTGTCAACAGACGGTTTTTTGAGTAATTTTCATGTAGGGAACGGCGACAAATCGCTTGTATTCTAGCAGGCTTATGTCATTTTGGTTTACTACTTTATACTTTGTTTACTATAGCCATATCTATACACCTACTAAACACAGGCCAGTACTATTTGTAGTACCATCAGTCATGTTGATCCACTCTGCCCATGTAAGTGTTGTAATGTTTCCCGAAAAGAGGTTGTGGTAAGTATCCTTTTCTTTAGTCTTTCGATCCCACCTGGCGGCTTTATTGAGATTCGATGGTAACAAAATTAGTGGCGGTACTAACACACTTGCTATCATTCCATGAAATTCTAAATGAACCTCGATCATCTTTTCCAAGGGATTTTGAGTCCTTAAAAGGACATGAGGATAATCTGTTCTCCCTCTAAGTCCCAGTCGCACGGAATCATAACTGTTGTAGGTGAATCAATAAATCTCTACTGGTAAATAAATTGCCAAATATATCTGATGGCTGGCGGGCTCAGATATACATACCATCTAACATATCAAGTACTACCCTCGATGCTAATGCCAAGTCTTCACGATCATTTTTTGCAATGTATTTTCCCGTATACAAATCAAAAGTATAACAGTAACCTCTTTGTGGCGTTAGTAGTTACTTACTGCAAAAGTATAACAGTTAACCACTTACGCCACAAAGAGCACACAGTTAATAAACAAACAATACCATTGCTTTTCTAGTGTGCATACAATATTTTTGGTATTCTTTTTTTTCGTTTTGTTTCTTTTTGATAACGCTAAGTGCCATTGTCATATAAATAGGACGGTCTCAATAGACCGTCTATATTTTGAAGTTTATTTTTTGTTACAACCGCTATGAAAAATGAAAACAATTTTTGTGAACACTATTTCATTTGAATTATATCATAAAAGTGCATAAGCGCATGTGGTTTATGATTTATAAACAAATATATAATGTCGCGCAAGGTTACTAAAAATGACCCAGGTACGATGTTTTGCTATTGGCAGAGTTATTATAAAATAAAAAAGCAAACATTTATAAAAAGGTTTACTTGGATTATATCTAACGATAAAATAAGATAAAAATAAAAACTATATAAGGACCAGAAATAATTATTTTTTGGATTGTCCTATAAATAGAACGCTGGCCTATAATGGGTTAATTTGGTTCTTTGCTAATTTTGTTCGAAATATTAGAGATGAGACCAAATCACAAATCCAAAATGTTTAAATACATAAAATATTACTAATTTTCTGCGAGAATCTTTAATCACGCATGAATGAATGCATTGAATACTCGTCGATATATCAATCAATGGAATCTACGTGCAAAGAAAAGTGATCTGATAGACTACGATGACAACATAATCACTTGAAGAATTTGTTTATGATCTTGTTTAGAGTAGGCGAACAGATTCGACGCCCATTATTCATGCCAGTTGGAAACACCCAAAAATATCGTTTACAATTTTACGTTTACCACTACTTTTATGTAGATTAAGTGTGATATTCGAACATAGGATCGACATTTCAAATTGTTCTAAAGTTATAACAAGTATTTTGTTCAAATGGTTACAAAATGAAATCAAATGCTTTTATATGTATGTATGTATGTATTTGCTTTCTAGTGTCTACCGTACGTTCGTAATTGTGTTATATATTGGCATAACAAACGCTAGATAGAAATACAAATTTCATTTACATTAGTGGGAGAGATGTGTGTTTCTGGTACAACACGAATAATATTACCTTCTACAATTGCGTTCATATGTCTTGGTTATTGTACTACACTAATAGGACTATGTCGTATTAAACAGATGCTTTTTTGGCATAGTTAAAGTGGCCAAGCCTTCTTCTTTTTCGTAACTGGAATATTCTACAATTTCTCGGCCCAACATTAGGCCACATGCAATGCTTCGCGTTTGCTTTGCCATAAATCGTCAAGATTATATTGTGCGGGACAGCTAATGCACTTTAGAAGGTATTCCATATCTTGTATAGTTGTATTTGTCGCCAGCTGGTTGCGCAAGCCCCCATTTGATCAGGTTGGTTTTTACCGCAGCAACACCTGTTCTAATACAGTTTAGCTTTCTCCAAGACTTGAGGTTGTACGAGGCACAACTCGGCGGGCTTTCTGACAGAGGATAGTTTGCGGGTGGTTCATCCAGAGGGTTGCTGAGAAGTCGACGTCTAGATTTTAGCCTTTGAGACTCTTGATTTTGCTCGAAAATCAGGTGACGATTGTCAAATGTTTTCTTAAACTTGTCGCTATATTCATATGGTTCCCTGAG
The DNA here is from genome assembly GCA_004785975.1 of Popillia japonica. Taxonomy (NCBI): domain Eukaryota; kingdom Metazoa; phylum Arthropoda; class Insecta; order Coleoptera; family Scarabaeidae; genus Popillia; species Popillia japonica. The sequence continues at coordinate 44,506 of ML219437.1, forward strand.
TGAGTTGGGACCGTGAAAGCCAGCTGCTTGATAAAGTTTGGCTAACAGTGCAGCCTTCACGCACTCTGTTACAAGTCTGCAAGTTTCGTTGAGATTTACATCGGCCTTCTTGGCATGCACCGATCTTGACCAGACAGGCATACGTACTAAGGACTCCAAGGTATACAGATTTATCTGTGTGCTCGAGGCTCTCCATTCCAAGCCTGTGTTTTAGAAGGATTTGGATTTGGAAGGAATGCTCCTCATAGTAACCAGACATCACGTTTAAGGCGTCTTCTAACGTTGCTTCAACTTCTTCAAAGGTTCTTTCCTGAGGCGTAATGCCCAAAGCATCTGCGTATACAAAGTGTTTTCTATCATCCGATGTTGGTTGGTCGTTTGTATAGATGTTAAATAGAATCAGAGCTAACATGCTTTCTTGAGCGACGCCGTTTTTTTTTGGTTTAGTTTGCTGTAGAGATTCTATTATTTTCATCAATTGATAATCTCCTGTAATGTTGTATATTTGTGACAGCATTTTACGGTGGTTTACGGTGCCATAGGCAGCGGTTAGGTCGACAAGGACAAGGTCCGTAAATCCTTTGTTTTCATATCCTTTTCCTATATGCTCTGTAAGCGCTAAGACTTGATTGGTGGATGCTTTCTCAAACCAGCCTGTATGATTTTTGAGTCGACGATACTGCTAATGTGATTTAGCATCAGTCTTTCATATAGTTTGAATAGATTACACAACAAAGAGATTGGTGTGTAGCTATTTTGAGAGTCAGGATCTTTGCCTGATTTTAGAAGGGCAACTACTTTGGATTTTTCCATAACTTAAATATCTTAAAGGTCTCTCGGCAATTGTTGTGGCTAAGTAATAAATATTATCAGACGAGCAATACGTCAATAGGATGTTTGCAAAATCAGTCAGAATCACAGTTACTGACAGAATTCGTATCTAGTTGAAACGAATTCGAATGATACGTATGTTATGTAAAATAGAAATTATTCAGCGGCACAAATTAACAAACAACATATCTACAGCTCTTTTGCCTTTATTATTCTATAATTTTAATTCTTAATAGTGATACATTAATCATGATACAGTAAGTTGTGCTGCAAGTTTAATTAATTGTTTTGGGGGTTTTAATTGTATTAGTCACAGTAGTGTAAATATGTGCAATAGAAACATAAAATAAAAGAGATCACAAAAATAATAAGAGAAAAGAAACTAGAAACAGGATGAACGAATGTAAAAGCTTTTGAGAATGTATAATTTAAACTTTTCAGAACTAGTTAGTGTACTTTACAGATTATGTGCAATGCAACTTTTACCAAACTTCTTAATAAAGCTCTCTGTTGTTATATTTTACTGCGAGTTTTAATGTCATCGTGTAATTTGACAATTAAAATCAATTTAAAATGTAATTTAGTTACGATTAACTGTCATTGTTCTTTTTATAAATCTAGTATTAGATTCAACTACACAAAAAATTATAATATCGCCGGGAAACTTGCAAACAGCCTGCAACTATTTATCTTTGGTATAGGAGTTTCAAGTTAAACACGGATGGTACTTAAAACACACTCTGTCTTCATTAAATAATTTATATTCTGAGCGAGGGTAGCTTCCAAATGATGATCCATTTGCATTTCCCCGATGTTCTTGGGAATCTGTTTATATTGTATTCTAGGATAATGTGACATTGCATCTGACTCGACGTCGTTTATTTATCAAACAAATTGGAAGAAAAACCTTCGACGCCAGCTGCACCCTGTATTCAAATAACAATAAGCCAGTGCATTCAACGCGTATTTGCAAAATGGAAAAGAGGAAGCTGTGTAAATGTTTATGGGATTCGTGAATAATACCGTAAACTTAAATGTTATGCGTCATTGGTGCCCGTTATGCAGATTTTTACAGCTGTAGGGACTTCCATTTGGTTGGGTTAAACTCAAGCAACTTTTTGTTGTATTGCTTTTAAGATGTTTGTTGTAATAATTATTTTTAATTATACAATGCTATCCGTGCTATTAAAATACGTCGACTTTTTTAAAAGGATAATTAATAAAGTTGTGGGGCAGATATAAGTACGGAGATCATAGAATCGAGAAACAAATATAATTTTAAAGTTAAAATATTACGATGAACTAAGCAGTAGTAATTTTTGAAAGTTTTATTTAAAAGTTAAATTGCTAGAGCCTGACAAAATCTTTATTAAAAAGCCAATACAGAAACAGGATCTTAACATATTAAGCCAAACAACACTATGCAGAAATCGCAATTGTAATTGATCGTAATTGATCATACATATGCTTATGTACACCTTGGAAGATCATAACAAATACTTCTTTATTTGAATAATCTTAGATATAAATATAATTTCTTTATAATATCCTCAGTAATCTTTGTGAAAATTAGACGAAAAGTGGTACTACAAGCTCAATGCTGTGAAATTCGAAAATCGTTCGCATGAACTAAACTTATTGTTAGTAAACCATTTATTTCTTATGTATGTACATATGTATGAGTGTGTGTGTTAATGCTAATTGCCACACCGGAGTACTAAAAAGCAGTGTTGTTGTGCATATTATGATTGATGAATATTCGGAATCAGATGGTTTGCATATTCAGTCGAATTTAAACCGCTATTCAATGTATCCCGTATTCTGTTAACATATCCGCTATCAATGCCGGTTGTCCACTGATGTATCTTGTATCTACCCACTTTACTCTTCATGAATGAATTGCAAAGCTACGCTTATCGGGGAATTACAATGTCTCGAACTGAACTGTGTTGCGTTGATTTCGTTATCAAATTCGGATTCATGACGTTCGGAATACAAGAATTGCTTAAGCTAAGCTGAGATAGAGCTGGCATATCGTACAACTATGTATGTACTTCGAGGATTTTGTTATTCTACTTACACTACCATTTGAATTTTAATTATTTCTTCATTCACATATACTGTGATTCATCCACGAAATTGATTTCCTGGTGACTGATATATTTAGATATGTATTTTCCTTGTTTATTCAGCATTATACTTTTTTCCATAATATTTGAAAAATCTATTGTTTATCAACATTTGTAATCTCTGGAGAATAGTTATTATAATGGTGTAGGGCATTACCTTAATCGATCCATACTGCTCATTCGTCAAATAACGTGAATTAAAAACATCTATAATTCTATGAACCAGAGACTCGGTTTGATTTAGAATAATCGGATTATTCAGAAGATTTTGATATTCTGGGTAATTAGCCGAGGGTTTGCCATTGTTTCATCATGAGTAAAAAAGCTGGGAATTATCTGGAATAATCACAATCTCAGACTCTTTTCTATATGTATGTATATGTGTATAGTACATACCTATACATACATACATTGTTACGTTCCCAACAGAAGAAGTCCACAAGCATCGAACGACTGTGTGACTTTGATGTTAGAGTTTGACAATAAATCTTTGAGAACGCTAATTTTACATAAGACACTAGACAAGTATTGATGAGTTATGTGCACATTTTTCAAAAGAACCTAAATATCTCCTAAACTATCAATTACTGATATAGGACTGGATTGTAAAAGATGTAAAATTAAATCACGAAGACGACTAAGTAATAAAATACAGGGGTGCCATTTGACAAAATTAAGTTATAGTTCTTCAACATTTCGAAAACTTAATGTACCCTATAGTGACGCAACTACGAAATATAAACAGCCGTTCTAGGCGCCAAAACATACTCCAACATGTTGTTTAAGCATATGGTGAATGCCAAATTGATATCTGAAAAATCGAGTGTTCTCTGGTTCAAAACGCCCAGATCAAATTGCAAAAAAGTAAGGTATTCATAAAGCTTAAACAATATATATGTAAATCCGCATATGTAAAAACATACAAGGAGTTAAATTAAAAATACCAAAATAAATAGCGCTAGAAATCTGAAAATATTTTAATTGTAGAGAACACAATCGATTACATAAAACTCTGAAATTTCAAATTTATATTTTTTTGGTCAGAAGCCCATAAACTTCTGATATTTATCTTAACTTCATTCTCTGACAAATTTGCAACAAAGAAACAGTTTCGTTTAGCGTTTCAAAAATGATATCGAGACGGAAAAACATTAGAAGAACGGTATTGAGATTTTTGGATTTAGCTTCTACAAATACATCTTCACCGACGAGGAAATATTTCAGCAACCAATATTTCTTTAAAATGTCTGTTTGGTGGGTATTTTTTGAGTTGCTTCCTTCATTACACATGGTATTACGCCATTTCTAGTAGCCCCTACAGATCTAATTCCTAATTTTACCGGATTAAATTCTTCTTTAATGTCGACAAAGTTGGTAACTTAAGATCTTAATTCAGTCATTCTCTGTACTTGTTCAGAAAAATGTTCCTGTCTGTCTTTTTTGTAATTGTTGGTTGAAATTTAGGTAACATATGCTTTTGTTTTTTAAATCTTCTTAATGTTCTTCATTAAGAGGTATCAGTTGAGCTTGTAGTTTACATATGTAATATGTATACGCAGTTACCATTAAACAGCCAAAATGTCATAGTAAAACAGAACATAAAATAAAAAAGAGTCAATGAAAACTTTGTATTATTGTATTCCAGAAAGTTTCAGAAGTTAATAAGAGAACATCTAAAGAATACATACTTTCTAATAGCTTTCCAGCACAAAACTCTCAATATTCTCCAGGATAAAGTTTATACGTTTTAGCTGCACGAAAAGCCTTGACTAAATTTTCGTAATAATTGACTTGTTCTACCATACATATTATTGCTGAAGTGGGGAAAAAAAGATTCTATCAGTAAATTCATGCTGGTTTTTTTTAAAGGGCTTTCGCTCCGTTAAAGCAAAGCAATTTCCGCAAAATTATGTTATTGCGGTTATTGACAGACCAACGGTATACAATATTCATTACTCATATCTTAGTTAAGAGCGTGTCGTTTATTAGAAAGTGTTTAAAATAAAGCGGATTTAGAATCACTTCGTGAAGTTTACATACAATTAAACTTTGTAATCTTGACCGAAATTGAGGAGGAAGTAGACCGAACATAGCAGACACCGAGAACGTACGCAGATACCGAAAGTAAACATATTGCTGTTTTTACAAGAGTTTAGTATATTCGCGACGGGGGCTGCAAAATAATGTTACACCCATCTTCGAAAAGAAGAAATCGAGAACACTTTTTAAAACACTTAAATTTTAGTTTTGTCTTCATGAGTGCAACCTTTTTGAATTATACTACTTTTTAGCAGGAAACTAATATGTATATAAGTTATTTAAAAAGTAATTAGATTTAGAAAAATATAAAAGATAAGGACTAAAGAAAACATATTTACTTCATAACTGCTATATCACTGAAAATATAGTATACACTTTCATTAAAAACAAAGCGTCCAGGAGAGATGCTGATGGTATCTTCCAGGAAAAAAAATTGTATGGAGGTGGTAAAAGGATTTATAGTAATTGAAATCAAAACTATAGGTTAGTAAAACGTTTAATATTCAGCCTGTACTCTTTTTAAAATGCTATAACAGTCTTTTATGGATTTATCGTTCGTTTAATATATTGTTTTAGAGTTACGGTGAACATCTAACATATGTATATTAATATAACTTAAATAGCCATCCGCTGAAAGCTCTGACATTAAATATTGATTAACTAGCTTTTAATCTCGGATGGGAGTCTTTAGGTTTCTATTACGTGAATTATGAGGAGCGTATTTGGTATGCGTAAGTATTTACCCTTCTAAAGTAAACACAACTGAAGCTTATGGGCACTCGCAGTTTTCGTCTGTGTTCGAAAGAGGGTTGCTGCATCCGACGGAAACGGGTTTAATAAAATCACGCCTCCAACCACCCACGCGTCACAAATTGTTAAAGTTTTATGAGATCGTTTTCGATTACGTCCTATGCTCTAGACGTTACTTTGAAGTTCGAAAGCATTCAATCTAGTGGGAAACGTGCGTATTTCTAATAGAGCGTATATTTCTTATGAATATAAAGCTCTTCTCAATACGACTGTATACCAACTGATGACTCGGTCTTTAACGATTTAACTTTAATAACCCACGTTCTATTGTATTTCTAATAATTTATTAACGATGTCATATTGACATTTTTTTTAATGTATGGTAGTACATGGGTAGTACACTATGAAAAAATGTGGAAAGCTGACAGAACTATATTTTGTTCTAACAAGTTTATTATATCGATGCACCACTATTTAGTTTCAATTAAGGTGGTGATATAAAAAGAGTATAAAAGGTAGTGATATAAAGAGATGTTCTCGGTTGAAAGGACTCGTAATCATAAACTAAAATATGTGTTTTCTTGAAACATTGTCAGTTTTTGACAACTGTACTTAATGTCTCTAGACTTTTTGTAGTTTAGACCTCGTGAACACTGTGGAAAGTATGTTTTTTTTAATAAGAATAAGCCGTGTTTAGTACAAAAGTTTAGTTTTGTCTTCTTAGAGTTTCACTTGTTGAGTGGTTAACAAATACGAAAATTGTTTTACATGTTTTTATTAGTAGTATATTTTATTGATATCATTTTACATATTTACATGTAGGCAGAAAGCATTTTGATACATGCTGATTATCTATTCCACAGGTGTTTTAAAGTGGGTTGCTTTTTTATTTTGCCGTCTGGAGATTGCTTACTTTACATTGCGGCTTATCGCATGAAGTAAAAGTGGGAAGTAGTACATACTGCACTATAAAGCATTATAAATTTTACCATATAGCAGGTGTAAAAATCAATTTGTGTGGGATTGCTGAAGGAGACTTGCAGAAACAATTCACTGCCACAACGTCTATGTAGATTTATGCGTGAGTAGGAACACAAATGTCTTTGCATGTTATATATGTGTCTAAGGTACCTCGTAAAATATCCTCTGCCTCGTTTATAAATTTAAATATTGTCGAATTACTGTTACCAGATGTTTAAACAGTGTCAAGGTAGACGGACAACAAAATGATAAAAACGTTCCTAATAAGCTATTCATATTAATTATTCTCAGAAAGATATATTACCGTTGAATGTATATTTCTACTCAAACCGATAATAGTAATATTATCTTAATCGATTATGCATCATTTTGAGTGTTATTACTAATTTAACGAGCATTGGGGTCAGTATGTAGTGTCCTTCGCAAGTAGGCCTGAGGATGAATGAAACCGCAAGAGCATCCATAACACTTGCATATGTACAATGATAAAGGATATAATTAATATGAAAGCCAGCGTATGCTGAACCTTTGTTGTTTGTACTTTTGTACGTTGGGCCACCATATGTCTACCTTTAGGGCTCTTGACAATCCTGATATGATTTTGCCTATTTCATTCGCTCTTGAGTAAGGATACAATAGTCGCCAAATTAAAGTATGTAACTAACAAACAGAAACCAAGTTATATGTATCGGGAAAACTAACAAACTAGTTGTTGAAAATGATAGGGAAGCTGTAAGTGTGCTGTTGGTTACTAAGTATCCGCCAAGCTTGAGAAATCTGCAAAGATAAAGTAGTATTAACACCAACATTGCTGTTAGACGAGAGCAGCAGAGGGTAGACTTCAGGAGACCCAATCCGCTTTCCAAATGTTTCTTAAGAATTATTTTTTAAGTGCTAGTAGCTTAGTTACCTTTAGTTGACAGACATTCGGTCAGTACTTGTGAAAGACACTGCAAACTTGGTGAAGTGATCTACGCTGAAACCAAATGCAAACATGTATATGTAGATGCTGACATAAATATAATCTAAGAGTGGATAGTTATCTAAATCTCGGCCAAAATAAATCGGCCTTTAACTTTTATTCGGCCCAAAGAAAGTAAAATATTAACATGCATATCATTCAATCTATTAAAAGTTTAGTTTAACGTTTAACTTTCATGTAGTAGTTAATATAGAAAACATGTATGCAGGTATAGCTTGAGGTTATGAATTAATGTGATGAACTTACAATTCTGTCATATACAATTAGTGAAGTAACTAGTTTACGTCCTGTGAGGTCTAGTTATCATGTTTGGTTTAGAAAAAGCTAGTCATATACATGATTCTATTATGGGCTTTTTTATTTTAAGATAATGTTTATGTGCGGCTTTACTGGCGAAAAAAAGTCACTACAACGTCCCATGCATACGACCTGAGTGAGCGAGTTTTACATCTGAGCGAGTTTTACATCTAAACTTTGTTGTAGCAATTGAAGCAACGCGAGGTGGAGTTTTTATATGCTGCATTTGCACTGGATATTTGATACCGCAATTTCATTATGTCTGAGAAGGGTCAAGCTGTTTTGGATTTATTTAGCATGTTGGTGGACTACGAGTATGTCGAGCGCTGCAATGTATGCCAATATCTTCCAAATAAGAACGAATTCTCCAATATTTGACAACTGCCGTGTATCGAATCTTGATTTCGCCATCGTCGGACGAGTTCTCGCCATGTAAGAACTCCCATACATTCGGCGTCATTGTAGATTTACATAGGCAAAGGTTTCTCTGGTCAACAAATTTCATATATGTACTCCTAACAATAACCTATCACTTGTATATTATTTTGCGTGTTCTACAAAGTGCTGTACTGGAGACATTGTTCTACTCAATATGTATCCACTGATTAACAAAAAAAGTTTTCAGAGTAAACCATGAATAAAATCAGTTATGTCTGAACCTGATTAAGCGATTTAACCTATATGTCGTATGTATTTGGCTGACGTTTGTTAATCATAATGATTGTGGATGACACTTTGGAGGTTATTATAAATTCTCAAAGCTCAAAGCTCGTGACCGGTATGTCTATCTCATTTGTTCATGGCCTAGGCAGGTACCTAACGACCTAGGTGCATATGAATGTATACTCAGTGACATTAGAAGTGTTACACTCAGAAAGAGTAATTTGTGGTTTCATTTTTTGGTATCAGAATGACTATATTTAAAGCATGCTATGATAAGAATGTCAACTTTTTATCATTGATTATTTTTGGTGAAAAGAACATTCCTCTTACTGTTCTGCGAAGATATTCATGTTCATGAGAATTGACTAATATAGAAAAGTTTAGTTATTGCGTGTCCGTGTTAAGCGTAACAAAATGCCTAGATTTCGAAGACGTCAAAATTATCACTATGTTAGTTATTTTGACAGGAGTAGAATTGTTGCCTATCGAGATGTTTGTTTCTCCTATCGCGAAATTGGCCGTCGTGTTAATTGTATTGCAATGACGGTAATGTGTCGTATGTGGATAGAAGAAAGTAGAGGAACAGGATAAAAACCAACTGGTCAACCGAGGCGCACCACAGAGCGTCAAGACAGGTGCTTCAGACAACTAGCTCTACGAGACTGTTTTGCTACAACGCGTTAAATCGCTGGCCAATGGTTTGGAGAAGAAGGTAGACCTGTTACTTTGGGTACACTATATTGCTGCATACGAGCCTTTGGACTTTTTGCATACCGTCCGTGTTTCCTTTAACTGCGAACCACTGTCGTCAGCGCTTGAACTGGTGCAGAGAACGACAGCATTGGGAGGCAGAATGGCATAATGTCGTCTTCAGCAACGAATTGCGATTCTGTATAGGTTGCACGATGGCCGTACAAGAGTACGATGCCAACGTGAAGAGCGACGCAATATTGGGTTTGTTGTTGTGAGGCATATACACAGGACTGTTGGAGTATTGGTTTGGGGGTGGGAGGCTATTGCTTATGGTAGCCGATCACCACTTCTGTTTATTCGAGGCAGTACGGCAGTTGCGCCTTATGTTCATGATGTCTTATAAACCACTGTACTACTTTATCTAGAAGGCCTTCCACAGAACCTTTCTTAGGAAGACAATACACTTCCCCATATTGTTCGTCGAACTACGTTCTCCAAGACGCAGACGTTAATGCTTTGTCGTGGCCACCTCGTTCCCCAGATTTAAACCCCATCGAATATGTGTGGGATATCATGGGGAGGAGACTGTCCACTTTGCACCATCTTCCACGAACTTTGGCACAGTTAATCAACGATGTTCAAGTTGCTTGGAACGAGGTGCCACAAGCAGATATCGACCATCTCAGTGTGTCGAGGCCTAGACGTCTACAGGAGTTTACTCACCTACGGGGTCGCCAAACATACCTACATATCATTAAAATTTTTTCGTGTTACATGTTAATAAAATTTCTATAAAATGTTAATTAATCATATTGCCAAAAAATCGAGTTAAACAAATGATTCCTTCAGGGTGTAACACCTTCCTGTCACTGAGTACATTTATTTTGTATCTCAACTAAATTTCTGATGTTACTCATCTTTCTCCCTATTGTATAGAACTTCTATTATTCCTAGTGCTGACAAGCGTTAGGTCATAGTATTTCCTATGAACCAGCCAAGCGTTCCTTAATACTCAATTAGATTATTGATTTAACTAATTGTCAAGGAGTTAGTACGCAGATATAGACAAACCATGTCCTGCGAAAATTATCCACTCAAATATCACGTTGCAATTGTGCTCGAAGTACGTAATATTTCATGTGCATATAGATTGCGCACATTTAATAAATTACAACTGAAGTCGTCCGAGCTTTTTATGTTAATCCTCGTAATAAACAAAAATTAATTATACTGTGTGTAAGTTTTTGGGTTTCATTTAATTGAAAGGTGAAAAGTGTGGATAAATATACTCTAAAGGACAGATAATTCAATAAAATTTTGTTATTGACATACTCAGTATCTGCTTCTGAGAAGGAATTGAACCTTCAGATAATGAAATTAATGTAAATATGTACTAATCTCGTGTATTTGCGGCTGCTGTTTACACTTCTACCATAAAGAAGTACCTATGCTTTAATAAATGTCGGCTGTCCTGTTTTGGTGATGATCATTATAATCATCAGCTACTAATAAAATTTTGTTGACACGACTTAGATACATAGATTTCGGTGGCACAAGAGTATTACATACATATCTCTTAAAGTAGTCGAATTTCATATATGTACATATCTCCGTTCATATATGATTTAGAATATCCAAGGTATTGAAAAACTGCTGCTATTATTCGTTTCTCTAACATAATTAATAGTTTCACCAGCTTTTGCGCACTGAGTGCTAAGTGAGGTTATAGGAAGTATTGTGTATTGCTCTAGAAATAGAAGTAGGTAAACCTATTAATCTTCCAGTCCTCCAGTTTACGGAGAGGATTACTTTTGACACTATTTTCACGTACTTCTGACTCTCTGACTGTAAGAGGTCGACCGATCCGACTTCTTCGGCCACCAATCCTGAAGACAATTAACAATAATAACTTTTTTTTGTTTGGGTGCGCTATATTCTTGTAGTGTACACTACACTAAAATTCACTACAGCACAATCCACTTTTTTACTTTTAGAGTCATATTTTCTCATTTAGTGTGCGAGATACCCGGTTCATATTACCATGAGTGCCCAATAAAAATGCTCAACTATTTTCGCATAATACCAGCCTTAAACAATAACGTGAATTGCGTTAGTTTAGAATTAACGCATACGTTACACATTCAAAGAACATACTTTGGAGTTACCAGGGTTCTTAATAATCTCCAGTGACTTTCATATTAGGCCTGATAATGCTCTGTAGCTGTAGCCAAAACGTTAACATTGTAATTTGCGCCTTGATCCCCATCTTCAAGTAAATGGTTGGCTTTTATACATATTTCATTATTCTATATTGGATGTTCCTTCCTGTCTGTCCAAAGTAACTATTCCCGGTGTGGTATTTCAATTAGTAACTGCTTTGTATGTGTAGTTTAGACAGATGGTCTTTATTTTATAGCACTAATTGTAAGTACTATATCTTTTTGACGGTTCAGAATTTTCTCACAATGTTTGCGTTCTGTAAGGTGTTATTTAATCTGCCAGTTATTTCAGTGTTGTAGAATAGATATGCACATGCTTTTCACTATTGTTGACCTACATCCTCCTCTTGTCTGCTCTTCTTGGAAACGTTTTTATAAGAAATCACTTTTGCTGCGTGTGTTGATGCCGTAGCATGTAGGTATCGGCAAGTATGTATGTGCTTGTTCTCATTGTAGCTTTGAACTTGTAATCTCATCATTTATTTTATCGACAGTTCTTCACAAAGCTTCATCCAGTAGTTTCAGATGTAGAAATTTACTTTGAAGGATACCTGGCTCAGTTCATTTTATGTGCAACAGACTTTAATGAAAGTGTCGTCCGTGCGCCGAGTTATCTTCTTAGCAGCGGTAGTTCTCAGACGATGTTGTATGAAAATTAGTTTAACTTTTGGTGTTGACACCGTCTAGGAAATGCCTATGAGTTGGTTAATTGGTAATTGGCTCTTCTTTTTTAACGTAATTTGAAATCGACAATATGTACATACATATATTATGTAAGCATTATGTAACACATATGTAAGTATTTAAGTATTGTAATTTGCTACATCTCGAAGTTGTATATATATATATTATTTTTGTTTGTAGTTCAAATAAATACTATTATTATTATTATTATTATTATTTGCTTTTAAATTGAAAATCGTAAGTTTTAAGAGGCAATAACACAATAGAAGCCAGAAGCTAAACTGAGCTTATGTATGTTAATAACGCATTTTTTAAATCTATTAGTTCGCAAAAAATCATAGTTACTTTCGTATATGTATGTATATAGATTTTGTTGTAGTATTCATTATGTGTATTACTTTTTATTTGCACTCTGAAATAAGCCGGTTTTGACGTGGATAAATTACAGTAGCGCCTTAAATTAGCTGCCAATCATGTTGTAACGTATCGTATTAAACCAGTAAATATAAAACGTGCTGAGGGAGCCTTATTTTTGCTTATATAATCGAATAGTGGGGAACGCAATGATGATATTGACATTTTATCCCTTATCCTAAATAAGTTACACAAATAATTAAAATTTTCGTAAATCGTGTAGTATACTTAATGTAGTATACTTAACTCAATGCTTATAAAAATGTAAACATATTA